>QJPP01000422.1:600000-858274 GCA_003996215.1 Jaltomata sinuosa
TTTTGTATGCTAAAGGTACCAATTTTATTGGACTCTAGGCCATTAATCACCACAATACATATTTAAGAATATCAATTTCATGCTATGAAGTATTAATTTACAACTTAAAAGCATACTAGATGATAATTACATATACCTATAGGTTTTTCCACTCTTTTTTCATAGTTCTAGGGTTCTAACCCACAATTTACCATTACAAGCATCCCCATAAATTCTAGTATGTCGGAGGATTAATAGATGGAATAATTGATGGAGTAAACTTATCTCAAAGAGAAAATAGCCTTAGCCATGGGTAAATTGCCTCTATGTTGTTCTGGAATGCGTTCTTAGAGTAATAAAGTGAAAACTCAAAATAACTGACTTAAATCATGTATTATGCCTCACATTGTTCACTGCAGTGGATATATGTTTGCTGCAGCAGACTCGCTATAGTGACCAAGGACCCGCTATGGCATGCTTTGACAATTTTGCTAACCCTCACTACATTGGCACTCTAACCGCTATGGCAGTCTCGCTGCTGCTATGCCCAAATTACACCTCCAAAAAGAAGTATAAAGTAGGTTCTGTTCAAATATAGAACCTAACCAATGTTAGGGTCGATCTCATAAGGAATATGGCTAGAATCTAGCTTAATGTGGTTATTCGTGCTATTAGTTTGTTATTTCTAAAAAAGGGGAGGGGAAATTAAGTAACAAGTAATGTTTGCAAATTATGAGTAACAAGTGACAACAAGTATTAGTATTATTGTAATTCAAAAAGAGAATAGACTCGGATTGTGTTTCCCATGAGTTCATAATGCAGTAAAGTGATGTACAAGTAACCTATTATGGTGATTAGCATGCAAGATCGGTAAGTTAAGTTCAACTAAATGGTTGGTCCCCTTGATAGAAGAATTTCACCATGCAACTTGGTCTGTCTACGAGTGTATGCTTTACTAACCCTTGCCTTTGATCCCAAATTAGCTATTCCCAGACAAGGTCAAGCTATTAGATGAGGGTTGATAGCCTCAAATCTCCGTTGTATAATCCTTTTTACCATTCATTACCCCCTTGGTCTGGCAAGTAAGAATAAGGTGAGTTCTAATGTTTGCGACTATTAAAAAGCAATCAAAGCAAAGGAAAAAATAATACATGCATAAACACCATCCAAGAATTGTCAAGTACTTTGCCTAGTTTTGTTAATCATTCATAGTTCCCAAAACCCTAGTTGTGGATTTAGATACTCATGATCATAAGTAAATAATTGGAATTTGGTGAAGAATTCATAATCATACACTTAGAGATGAAATAAAGAAATCTGAAATCTTGAATTATCAAAGAAGAATCAATAACCAAGAACCAATGGATGAATTAATCTCCCAAAATCAAGAACAATGTAACACTTTTTGTTTCTCAGTTGTTTCTGACCAGTAATAAAGCATAAAATGTAAAAGAAAACCTAGGAAAAGTATTTGTAGACATTAAAAATCCTATCCTAATTAGACTAGGAGAACAGTGTTCGACATCTTCCACTGACGCTATCTACGATCCATGGATCCTTCTACGAATCGTGGAAATCTCTCGTGCAAATCAGGGAATTTGTCTTCTTGCAGATCCAAGTCCACGAGGTCATTCACGGCTCATGTATTAGTCCACAGCTCGTGGAATACCTCCATAGAAATTAGGATTTTTTCTAATTCTCTAATCAAGTTCCACGAACAGGATCCACGGCTTGTGGATGACTGTCGTGGAACTCAGGCTCCTAGCGCCTTTGCAACATCAGTTCTACAACTGACTTACATGACTCGTGGATGCTTTCACGGCTTATTAAGTTTAGTTGTAGAAGTCAATTTTGGCCATTTTGCAATCATTTTTCCTTTACTTAAATTCTGAACCCTGGTTTCCTGCACAATACTCAAAAACACATCAAATCTGCTAAATATCGCTAAGGAACATACTTCAATTCCAAGGTTTAAGCGTCAAAAGTGTCGTAAAACCATGGCACATCAGCTGCAATGAAAATCTCATCGCTGCAGTGGTGTCCCCTGAACCAAAATCTCGATAAAAACTACCCTTAGTCTCATTTCACAATATAATTCTCATTCTCAAGACATCACAACACAAACCAAATGCGTCAACCATTGTAAATACTTTCTATTAACTCACTCATAGTCTCAAAATTCCCTATGAGGACTCTAACAAGGGTACCACGGCCCTAACCACTCCATAATGACTGGATGAGTTATTACATCAGATACCAATTAAAGAATTATTCATCCTTAAATGGACAAGAAAGGAAACAAGGGAAGAATTACATGACTTAACAAAAAGCTGGGGATACTTACTATGCATGTCTGATAAGTCTCCCAAGTGGCCTCCTTCATAGGACGATTCTTCCAATGGACCTTCACAGATGCAATCTCTTTAGATATGAACTTGTGGACCTCTCTATCTAAGATAGCCACAAACTCCTCCTCATAAGATAAATTCTCATCAAACATGACTGAATCCCAACGAATAATATTATTACGATCACTATGATAGTTTTTCAACATTGAAACATGAAACACTGGGTAAACTCCTGACAAACCTAGAGGCAAAGCCAATTCATATGCTACCTCCCCCATACATCTAAGAACTTCAACTGGACTAATGAATCTCAAACTTAGCTTACCTCATTTTCCAAACCTTACTACACCCTTCATGGATGAAACTCTGAGTAAAACTTTCTTTCTTACCTAGACCTTCCTATCTGCATACTCTTTCTGTCTACTCTAGGCTGCCAAGGGCTTACCGTGAAGTACCTTCACTTTCTCCAATGATTTTCTCGAAAGATTAGTACCCCATCGCCTTACCTCAAAAGCATCAAACCAACCAATAGGAGATCTATACCTCCTCCCATTCAGAGCCTCAAATGGAGCCATATCAATACTCAAGTGATAACTATTATTATAAGTAAACTCTGCCAATGACAGAAACTGGTCCCAATGACCACCAAAATCGACCACATACGCGCAAAACATATCTTCTAAGACCTGAATCATTTGCTCAGACTGTCCATTGGTTTGTGGGTGAAATATTGTACTAAAATACTACCTAGTAACCAACTCAGCCTACAAAGTCCTCTAAAAATTAGAAGAAAACTGTGTATCTCTATCAGATATAATAGAAACAGGAACTCTATGCAATCGAACAACCTCTTAAATGTACAACTTGGCTAACTTCTATACATTATAAGTCACCTGAACTGGTACAAATGTGTAGACTTGGTCAACCTATCAACAATAACACACATAGAGTCAAGTTTACCCAAGGTCATTGGAAGACCAACCATAAAGTCCATCGCTATCCTTTCCCTCTTCAATTCAGGAATAGGCATCCGCTGAAGTGTCCCTCCAAGTGTCTGGTGCTCATACTTTACCTACTGACAATTCAGATACTACGTAATGAAATCTACAATATCATGCTTCATCCTACCCCAACAATAATGTTGTCTCAAATTGCAACCAAGATGTATAGAATACCTCTAACTGTGAGCCTCTAATAGGATAGTCTTAATTAGATCATCAACAAGGGGAACACACACACGACCTTTAATCTTTAAGACACCCTCATTATCAATAACAACCTATTTTGCCTCTCCCTGTAAGACTTATTGTGAATCTTGCTCAACTTATCATCTTCAAACTGTCTGGCCTTAATCTGCTCTATAAATGATAACCTTGCCTTCACATAAGTAATTATTCCACCAGATTCGAATATATGAAGTCTCATATAATTGTTAGCCAGAGTTTGAACCTCTCTAGCCAATGGACGCCTTGTAGCCTCCAAACAAGCCAGACTACCCATACTCCCAAACTTTCTACTCAAAGCATCAAATACCATATTTGCCTTACCCGGATGGTATAAAATAGTAACATCATAATCCTTGAGCAGCTCTATCCATCTACACTACCTCAAGTTAAGATATCTCTAAGTAAACACATGCTACTAACTGCGGTGATCTATAAATACTTTACAACAGACACTATACATATAGTGCCTCTAAATCTTTAGAGTACCATGATGGCGCCTACTAAAAACCTCCAGTAGGCAAGCCAACCCAAGAGAACGACAATATAATTAAGCTAAAACAAGGTAAACAAAAGCAAGAATAATGATAAGATAAGAGACAATAGCATAGATACATACCTAACAGTACAAAATTTACAACAAGGCCCTAAAGAGACCAAAAATGATGAAATACATATATACAAGAACCAAACCCTGAACCTGGTGTCACCGGTACAAGAGCGTCTAAGTACAAAAATAGCGCTATACAAGAAGCTACTGTCTACTAAAATATAAAATACAGACAACATGCATAGAAGGAAAGTAGTAAAATCTCCGAATGTTGAGAGCTTACCACGATTTGAATAGCAGCTAGTCTCAAATGAAGGGATGGTCAATGAGGGTGGCTCATACTAGGTTCTGCATTAGAAAAAAAGATGCAAAAATATAGTATGAGTACCAAAATATGGGGTACTTAGTAGGCATTATAGGCCGATCGAGCGCAGAAGATTATATATAATAGAAGAAACAAGAAAGTAAACTAGCTATCAGGATCCACCTAAATCTAGTTATCATAGGAAAACCGAAAAGAGTCATAATCTGAGCTAATAGTGAAGATGATAATAATAAAAGCAATAAGACACTCAAAGTACATACAAGAGAGTGCAATGCAGGATGGTATGGTGCAAATATGGCCAATGCAGTAAAGTAAAATCCCATTTCAATGATTATTTTTCTTTTTTTTTACACAACTTCCTTTCCACTTTTTCCAACATCAGCCACCCTCAACTTAGGCAATTTGCCTAAGTTGAAGCCTAGTATCCAAGGAGGAACTGGGTCCAAAAAAAAGGGATCTACTTAATTGAAAATGGAATGGCTATCAGGATAATTAAAGAAATGACTCAAGGCTCAAAGTAGGGATCTAGGGATATGCATATCATTTGGTTGGTACTTTTGGGTATGAGTTGACTAACCGGGAAAGTTCTAAATTGCACACACAGAGTAAGAATTGAGCTAAAATGCCTCTCACACACATGGCACACGATTACATTACTAATTATTATTTATTCAGTTGGCATACCATATTAGCAACAATTATCAAATTAAATACGTACAATGTCAAAAAATGAGCCTAACAGGTCAACATGTCAATCATGAGGCACATATTCAAATTTTTTGGAAGTATCTCACTTTATTCATAAAATAGTTCAAAAACAGATCATGTGTGTTCTAGTTTATATCATGCCGAATTTCTCCTATCTAGGTCTACCAAACACATCAAACATCCTAAACATACTGGTTCAACAAAAATAAAAGTCCTCGGGGAAAGAACATAGCAAGAAAGCCCTGGATTGCCTCCAAAACAGTGCTTGATTTAACATCACGACATAACGTGTGTATCTTGACTACTCAGAATTCATCAAGATACACGTCAAAATACACACGGACTAACTTCCCCACCCCATCAAAAAGAATCGTGCATTGTCGGTAATACACTAAAGAAGAGTAAATGCATGGAAGGTGAGAAAATACATGTGGTGCCTAATCACTGATGTCTGGTGTTGATGATGGGGCCTGTGGTATGAATATTATAGTATCAATGGTGGTTGCATGTGCAGTATTAGTAATTGTGCCCATACTGGGCGCTTCGTTAATAGGGTTTAAAGAAGGGTCAGTATCGATGGGTACTCCACTAGCAGATGTGCCTCAACCTATGGCATCCACTCGAGCCTATATGTCTACTCTACACTCTTTCATCTTCTCCGTGAGGTCTTTATTTGCTTTCTTATCAGTTTTTTTCTATTTCTTAGCTCTTTCAGTTGGAGATATATCATCATCATCAATCTCATTCCTCACTATTTTATCGGTCACCGGCTTTGTGAAGGATAGTAGATCAATCAAAGGCTCCTCCTCCTTTGAAATCTCTACCAGTTTCTCACTACACAATAGCACGGGCCATGGTCATAACTCAACAACCTCAGCTCGCAATTGGGCCAACACCTCATTTATTTTTTTTAGTTCTTGGGCAGCCATGTTAGTCTTGCATTCACCGTCTCTTCCATCCATTGATACGTACATGCAAAGTCTTATATGGGGAAATGGGATTCTCGATGGATGCATCCATAAATAGTTGCAATTAATTATCAAACTTCTTAAACTGACGCTCAAGCCAATCTTCTTTCTTCACTACTTTGCCAAAGTTAGCCAAAGTGAGAGTGTAGATGGGTGTCAGATCTGTAGGAAGATGGGCAACTGTGACTAAACCAGCATCAGCAGAGGTGGAAGGAGAATTAGTTGTAGTAGGGACTGAAATATCAATACCACGAGGAGTCAACACTGCTCCACTACAGAGGCAGCCTAAAGTAACAACAACCTCCTCTCTTATGGCTGCAGGGGTGGCCTCATTTGGACTAACTTGTGGTGATGGCAGTGCCACAATATATGGTTCCATTTTTGGAGGAAAATTAAAGGCGTCATGAATAGTCTAGGCTCCACCGACCCTAATATTGACCCTTACAGCATAGCAGTGGCTTATTCTCATCTTTCGTCTTGTCAATGTTTTATGTGTTGGTGGCTGGGGTGGCATGGTCAAACCATCTAGAAGTGGGACGCAAGAATCATCACACAGTTGAGTTATCAGGAAAGGAAATGGATATGATATGGCAATCTTAGTCATCCTCAGCCATATTTATTTCGCAATAATTCAGCCAAAGTTCAGCTTGTATTTTGACATCAGACTTACCACTAGAATAGAATGTTCTTCCATTAACTGATTGTCACCACCCATGGTCATGATACGAAGGTGGACCACTGCCCACCAAAATTTTGATCTAAAGCTCAATAAGGGTTTAAGTATTTTTGGTTTTGCTTGACGAAGCCATTCTGGCGCTCCTTTGGTTAGAACCTGTGCCAACCACTTAATCTAGTCTACTTGGTTGGCATACTGATAAGCATACTCCACCGTGTTATCTGGCTTTATATATTCTGGCCCATAGAGAAACCGATTGATAGTTTGGGCAAAAATGTCAACCTGGACCTCGCGGACTATAACACCATCAAGGGCTAGCAAATCTTTGGCTTTTTGGCCCTTCATGCAGCTTTTATCAAGTGTTGCTACATAGTTGGCATAGAACTCTCGGACTATCTCCGGTTGGTAATCTCACAATGGCTGTCTGGTCCAATCAAGGCAGTAGTAGCTAAATACTTTACCAATGGTAGGGTACTCTTTGAGTCGGAGGAGTTGATTCTGACTTTCTCATCCATGGGTCATTTTTAGTGCCCTTTTGCCTAATACCTATGCCATAATAGTGGATCTCTTTTGACCTTTTGACTTGCCAATAGATCTGCTCTTTGTAGGCAGGGTCTTTGCTTTTAAGAACCAAACCCTTACATGGCTCCACAGTAGTTTCCGGAGTCCCACTCTTTTTTGTACTGCTTCAGGCATCAGAATTTGAATCTTTTTCACTTGATTCCGGTGCAGTGACATCTTTAGCACTAGACTCCTGAGCCTCAATCTATTCCTCATCAGAGCTAGCTGGCCTAGATGATGTGTCTCCTCCCTTTTCAAATTGTGGAGAAGTATGTGTCTGTTCGAGTGTCTTTGTTGATTTATGAACGATGGGGGATGCCTCTGTCTTATCCACCTCATCCTTAGAATCGGTGGGTTAATCCTTGAGGCGCGATAAAGTGGTATCCTTTGCTTCTTAGGGCACCCCTCATCGTAATAGAGTCTGTGGATCCAAGAGTACCTGAAGCCAATGTGATTAGTATATAAGAGAGGAATGAAAAGAAATAAGAGAAATAAAAGAATTTTTTTATACAACTCACGGACCATGGGAAGACCGATGGCCTATGAGGTAAGTCGTGAGACGTCCCATGGCTCATTCGGGCACTCCTAGGAATGGGACAGTGGCATTGTAACACAATCTTTATCATCCCATAGTTTAGTCCATGGTCTGTGAGGTAGCTCACGTCTCATGAACCATACCATAGGAATGGGACAGTGAGCAGTTGGAGTTAGGGAGTTCCTTTTTCCATTCCCACGGCTAAAGGCCACGATTCATAGATCACTCCACGGCTCATGAACTCTACCTGTGGAACATGGACAAAAACCTATTTCCTTGGGACCGAGGTCAAAAACTTATTTTCTTTATTACCTACTTGAGCTTATGAACCCTTACAGGGTGTAAGTCTCAGTGCTTAATGAAGCAAACAAGATTAAGGCCTATCTCATCCCTGCCACTCAAAATCACACCAATGCAATCATCAAAAATACATGAAGATAATACTTCTGTTAGTTCAACACTCAAGGTTACTCAGACTTCACCCTTTAACTTTTTCTTAATACTATCATTGGGAGTTGGCAGGCAAAACCACTATCGAAATTTCTTTCTGAATATCTGATGTCATAATGCCCTCCAACTCAATGCGTGGTACCACCCGACCAAGGTACACAAAATATTTGCATAGGTTTTAGTTCCAATAAAGATTTAGCACATATTACTTCGCAAGATCCCAACAATTTAAGCAAAAATACAATTTCAAATTTTGACTTCCCATTCAATTCCCCCCATTCAAGCAAACATATACCTTGGGTTCACTATTCATGTTGAATTCAAAGAAAATAGTGTAGAACCCACAAGTGATCGATATCAAAGAAAAACTCGAAAAAAATAGTATGATAACATACCTTAATTGGAGAGGTTCTTGACTTAGAGAAGATGAAAAGGATAGTGTGTGTGTGCACACTCTATCGATCAACACAGTGAAGGAGTTTGAACCCTAAATTCTTATTGATTATAATGGAGAAGGGATCGACGGTTATTTTTACCTTTTGCATGATTAGTGGGGACTTGATCGAGTAAGGATTATGGAGGGAGTGGGAAAGTTAGAAGAAAATTTGACCTTTATTGATCGGGTCTCTCCCTTTTATTAAAATGGGGAATAAAAGCTGAGTCGGGTTGGGTCGGGTCGGGTAAACCAAACATTTAAAAAAAATTGACCCAGACCATGATTGCGCTTCACAATCTGTGAGGCAAGCAATGGCCCATCCCACGAACTCCTTACCAGGGCTTCACGAGCTTAGATCCCAAAAGCTATCAGAGACGCGATGGTCCATCATATAACTCGTGAGATGAGACAGTGGAATATCCATAAGGTTCAAAAATTGATGATTTATGCCACGGTCTGTGAGATGGTTCATGGTCTATGATATAAACTGTGAGTTCCTTCCAGTAGCTTTTCTCCTATGGTTCAACTTCACGGATGCTTCCCACGGGTCATGGGCTTTGTCACGGTCCATCACGTGGCCCGTGGAAGCATCTTTTTCTCCACTTCCTCCAATTTTCTGCTTATTTGTTCCCGCAAAGTTTAACACATGGCAAAACATCCTAACAACAGGATATAGCATATATATAACAAAAATCTTGGATTGCCTCCCAAGCAACGCCTGATTTAACATTGTGGCACAATGAAAGTTACTTGACTACTCAAACTTCATCAAGTTACCCCTTAGGTTGCCTCCCAAGAAGCATCTGATTTAACATCACGACATGACGCATGTACCTTGATTATTCAGACTTTGTCAAGGTACACAAGAATAACCACTTTTACCTCTTCTAGATTGCCTAGGTATAACTTCATGCATTGTCCATTCACCTTAAAATTTATGCTTGTTGGGCCTTCAAGTTCAATGGCCCCATATGGAAATACTTGCATCACTTTAAATGGCCCATCCCATCTTGACTTCAACCTGCTAGGAAACAAGCGAAGTCTGGAATTGAAAAGCAAAACCAAGTCACCTGGACTGATCTTTTTCTTAGAATCTTCTTGTCATAGTACAAATTCATCCACTCTTTGTATAGTGCTGCACTTTTATATGCATGAAGTCTGAACTCATTCATTTTATTTAGCTGCTCCAGTCGCAAGTTAGAGGCTTTGCTCCAGTTCAAGTTCAGCTTCTTTAGCGCCCAAAGTGCCTTGTGCTCTAATTCCACCAGAAGATGACAAGCCTTGCCAAACACCAAATGATAGGGATACATCCTTATTGGTGTTTTGAAAGCTATTCGGTAAGCCCATAAAGCATCATCCATCCTCCTAGACCAGTTAGTTTGATTGGCATTCACAGTCTTTTCCAAAATGGTCTTGATCTCTGGATTTGAAACCTCAACTTGCCCACTCGTCTGAGGGTGGTAAGGCATAGAAACCTTGTGCTTGACCCTATACTTGGCAAACAATGCACTGAACAGTTGATTACAGAAGTGAGATCCTCCATCACTTATAATAGCTCATGGAGTGCCAAATCTGGAGAATATATTCTTTTTCAAGAATGTCGTGACACTCTTTCCTTCATTGTTGGGCAGTGCAGTAGCTTCCACCCACTTAGACACATAGTCCATAGCAACCAATATGTACTTTTGGCATATTGAGCTAACAAAAGGGCCCATAAAGTCAATACCCCATACATCAAACAACTCTATCTCAAGGATCGAGGTCATCGAAAGCACATGCTTTCTAGATATGTTCCCTTGGAGCTAGCACTGATAACATGACTTGACATAATAATTGGCATCTTAATAGATAGTGGGACAATAATACCCACTCTAAAGTACTTTCCGCACAGTTCTTATGGTGCCATGATGTCCGCCAAAAGAAGAGGAATGGCATGCCTCCAAAATATACAACATCTCAGCCTCAACCACACATCTCCTAATCACATTATCAGCACAAATTTGGAACAAATATGGCTCATACCAATAGAACTTCTTCACATCATGGAGGAACTTCCTTCTCTAGCGAAATTTTAGGTCTTCAGGAATCATGTCACTCGCTAAATAGTTTGCAAATTCAGTGAACCATGGAATAAGATCTTGAGAGGCTACTAACATATATTCATCAGGAAATGCTTCATTAATCTCAAGTTCACCCTTAGGTCTCCCTTCTTGCTCCAATCTTGACAAATGATCCATAACCTAATTTTTTGTCCCTTTTCAGTCCTTTACTTCAAAACCAAATTCTTTCAATAGCAAGACCCATCTAATCTGCTTGGGCTTTGCATATTTCTTTTCTATTAGATACCATATTGTTTCATGGTTAGTATGGACCATAATCTTAGTACCTAACATATAATCTCTGAACTTGTCAAATGCATAAACCACATCTAACAGCTCCTGCTCAGTAATAGTATAGTTCCTTTGGTCCACATTAAATGACTTGCTAGTGTAATAAATAGGGTGAAAAATCTTATCTCTTTGTTTCCCTAAAACAACATCTAAAGCTAAACCACTATCATCACACATCACCTCAAAAGGTTGAGACCAATCCAGTGCAATAATAATGGGTGCTGAGATGAGCTTTTCCTTCAGGAATTCAAATTCCTTCAAACATGCTTCATAAAACACAAAATTCATGTCCTTATCAAGTAGCTTACACAAGGGATTTGTGATCTTTGAAAAATCCTTAATAAACCACTGGTAGAACCCAACATGCCCAAGAAAACTTTGAATACCCTTCACTAAAATCGGAGGAGGCAACTTTGAAATAACTTCTATCTTTTCTTTGTCCACCTATATCCCTCTTTTGTATGTCCCAACACTATACTTTCTTTTACCATGAAGTGTCACTTCTCTTAGTTCAGTACAAAGTTGGTCTCTTCACACCATTTCAACACCTTTGCCAAGTGATCAAGGCATACTTTGAAGGAGTCACCAACAACTGAGAAGTCATCCATAAAGATCTCTATTGTGTCCTCCACCATGTTAGAAAAAATGGTCATCATACACCTCTAAAACGTGGCTGGCACATTACACAAACCAAATGGCATCCTCTTCAATGTAAAAGTACCATAAGGAAAAGCAAAGGTGGTTTTCTCTTGATCTTCCAAAGCAATTGAAATATGATTATAACATGAATATCCATACAAAAAACAATACCACCCTCATCCTGCAAGTCTATCAAGCATCTGGTCCATGAATGGTATAGGGAAATGGTCCTTCTTGGTCCAAAGTACCTTTCTATCTCACATTTGCTGCCATAAAGATCTTTTTAAGTTATTGCTCAAGGTGCTTAATGGCAGTGGAATGTGAGTGACCTACTGCTTTATGATAGACAATTCACCACGTATATCTTTGATCCCAGATTCAATCGATTTAGATCTAGCCAATAAAGTTTTCAGCATGTCTTAACCTTTAGAGCCAGAGGGCTCATTGGCTAATAGATGATTATTTTAAGCACCAGGTGGCATATATACACCATTTCGATTGTTTTTATAGCTATATCTATCTCTCCAATTTCCTCGATCTCTATCACGCCTCTCATATTGTTATCCCTGTACTTGTTCCAACCTTTATTCCCCTCCCTACACCAAGAGTCTTGACTAAACCTTTAGGCATTGGGTTGAGAACCCACTGCTTGATCATCAAGAAAATTTACTTCCTCCTCAGAGTTTCAATAGTAATCTTCTGATCGTGGTGGTGCTCTGCCTTGTGAACCCACACCATTGACTTTCTGAGTATCTTGCTTTGCAATAATTATTGTGAATAAGTCAATCTGTCTTTTCATATGAGCCATCTCCTGATGTCGTGCTTTATCCTTTGCTAAGTCTGCTAGATATTTCCCAATATAGTGTCCAGTACTAACTACTTTATTCTCTCTCGTATGCCATGATCTGTTGGTCTTAGTTAATTGGTCAAGAAGTACTGTAGATTGAGCATACGTGTTCATCATCATAGTACCCACAGTAATATTATTAGCAACATACTTTTTACTAAATCTAATGATCTATATAAGCTCTAGAGTAGCATATGGTCGGGTTGACCGTGCTTTAGGCACTGCTTAATCTTCTTTTTGAACCGCAACTAAGCCTCATGCAATGCTTCTCCTAGGAACTTCCTGAAATTTATAATCTCATCCCTCAATTTCAACATCCAGGATGGTGGGAAGGATCTTTCTAGAAAAATTTAGTTAGCTCAGTCCAGGTGGTAATTGAGTCATTTAGCAGCTCATTCAACCATGTAGTGGCTTCCCTTATTAGAGAGAATGGTAAAAGTCATATTCTGATGGCCTCTTGAGATACACTTGGTAGCATGTATGCCTTGCAAACTACAAAAAAATTTAGCAGATGTTGGTTTGGATCGTTAGTTGCTAGGCCTCCAAATGTTCCTTTAATTTGAAGTAGGTTCAGCATGGTGCTAGTAACATCAAATTTAGCATTGGCACCAAGTGGGGAAAATACAATCACACCAGTAAACCCTTCAAGCTCCAAGTTGTCATCATATTTGGCTTCAGCTTCTACCCTAGCATGCCACACAGGGTTTGGATTTCATTGTTGATGGGAAGCAGCAACACGTGTAAGGGAAAACTGATGCTAACTTTCTACTTCATCATCGATAATATCATCTCTAGTTGGATCGGTAGCAAGGGAGTTTTGAACATTACCAACCAAGCACGAGTAGCAGCATCTTCCACCTGCTGCTTAACCTGAGCTTCTCTTAGTACTACTTGTGCTGCTAGATCCATATCCCCTAAAGAAAATAAAAACAACTAATAAAATAAAATAAGAAATAAGGACTACAAGTGGAAATATACACTAAAGACAAATTCTAAACTGTATTCCCCAACAACGGAGCCAAAATTTGATACGCCCAAATTACACCTCTAAAATAAGATATAAAATGGTCATTGTAAAATATAGAACTCAAACAAGGTTGGGATCGAATCTCATGGAGAATATGGTGAGAACTACATCAGTAGTGAATATTCGACTAATAATCTTTATTTCTGAAGGGGTTTTTTGTGGAAAAGTAAAAGTAAGCAATTGTTTGTGAGTTATTAATAACTAAGTGTTCACAAAGTAATTGATGTTGTGTTCAAGAATAGAGAATAAACTAGGACTGTGTTCCCCATGATTTCATAACTTAGTAGGTATACAAAACTAGTGATCAATCCTGATGATATACATGCACAACTAATGATATGTTATAGTTCAACTAAGGTCCGATCAGCCCACTTAGAAGAATCTCACTTGATCTCTGGTTGGTCTCACAATTATCAAATTACAATACTTTATTAATTATCTCAGATTGATTATCTCTGATTAGTCTCAAATTATTAGATGAGGGTTAGTAGTCTCAAATATCTGTTGTTAATCTTTTTTCCTATCAATTACCACCTTGGTCTGGTAAGTAAAGATTAATAGTTTATTCTAACATTGTGCACCATTAGAAATCAGTTAAAGTGAAGAGATTAACAATGCACACATAATCACTATTCAAGAATCACGAATTGCTGAACCTATATTTGTTAATTCATCATGGATCCCACAACCCTAGTTATTGCATTTAGATACTCATGCTTGAGAGAATCATAGCAATATTGATAAGAATAAACTTACTTACTTGTTGTAACCATAAAAATCCAAGAACAAGAGTTAAAGCAATTTTCAAGAATCAAGAACAATGAAAGAGTTTCATATTAATCCTCAAAATAATGTAAAATCAAGTCAACAATGTCGATACAAGTCGAATATGTTGAGAAATGGGTAAAAAAAAACCCTAGGAAAGGTATTTATAGACATAAAAATTGAATCCTACATGAACTGGGAAAGCTGACAACAATGCGTCCTATGATTTGCCTTATGTCCCATCAGGTGATCCATGGTTCATCAAGGTAAACTGTGAACTCTTCTTCAGTTTCTTTAATAAAGTTCTACCTTATTACCATGGATCAGGCTAAAGGCTCGTGGTAAACCTCACAGTCTATTAGATGCTCCATCCAGCTAAAGTCCACTTTACAATATTCTCTCTCTATCTAACGACCTAGACTTGACGAGTCAAGGCACACCTCATGTTCCGTTATAGGCATCCATTAGTTGCAACTTTATTTGTAATACTTACAGGCATGAGCTCACGGCTGGATTTGACGTGATACGATCATACTTAGCTTGGAGCATATTAGGAGGGACTTCTATATATGGATGATAGCTTGGAGTCGGGAAGAAGCTATGGAGAAATAAATACACAAGTTCATGAGAAATTAAGATGTCATTTGGGCAATCAAGAAGGACCCTTGTGGGTTATTCCAAAATAGTCACTTTTGGGCTATTGTGTAATAGGCTATTTGTGTAAAGGAAATAACTATAAATAATTGCCTTAGCCATTTTTATAATGAGATTATTGATGATTGAATTGTCTTGAATAGACTAAATATTTTAGTTACTCTTGGTTAGGGTAATAATTGGGTTAAATTTCAATTGTTAGCTTAGATCGAGTGATTAGGGTGGATTTCCAAATTGCTTGTGTTATCTTCTTCGCTTGATCTATCATTGAGTTATCATCTTGTGGATTCAATTTGCTTTCTTGGGCATTTTATTGAGTTCTCTTCTCCCTTGGTTGATTGTGGATTAAATTAATCCTTCTTTCTTCTATTCTCATCCTTTTTCCTAATATATCCCTCTATCTTCAATTTGTGTTGTTTATTTTTGTATTTTCGATATTGATTTTGATCATTTTTGATTGAGATTTTTATCATCTTGGTATCGGAGCTTAGGTTTTAAGAGTTTTTCCCTCAATTCTTAGGTCTTAGGTTCATAAATTTGAAAAAATATTTTGAAAAATTCATCCAAAAAAATCCATAAATTGTTTTATTTTGATTTGTTATTTTTGACACTAGATCTTGATTCTCTAGTATTTTTTGAGTCTAGATCTCGAATTTCACACGATTTGGAGGGGTAGAATTGAAGTTACCATTGAAGGGTTTTGAGCTTTTGAAACTTTATGAATTTTGAAAAGCTGGTTTATTTTTGGCTTGGTTTTGAAGGCTAAAACTTTGTGGGATTTGTTCGTGACATTGAAGGAAACACCTGGGTGAAAATTCCTTTGAAGATAGGGAATTTACATAAACTCCGAAACCGTACCCAGGGAGCTTACATTTTTATTGAATTTGGTGCAAAAATGAAGGAGTTATGAGTATTTGAAAATTGGGGTTTTTCTTGTGTTCTTAAGCATCTTCATCTTGTTCTTAAAGAAGAAGGAAGCAAAAGGTACATTTGATCCAATTTTCCCACGTCAAAGTTGGTCAAAGGTGTTTGTGGATCCATAAGTGGAAATTTCAAAATAAATAAATTGAAATTTCAAAAAAAAATATTATTAGTTTCACGTGGACTGCTACGTCAGCAGTCAACACCCAGTCAACTACCACACTAGCGCCATATCAGCGCCAACCACCAGTCAGCTGCCAACTTAGCAACCACGCGTGCTGCTCAACTTCAAAGAGCAAGTGTTGGGGTCCCAAAATTTGAAGCTTTCTGGTCAAGTTTGTAAGTGTCAACTTTAGCCCCCCAAACTCTTCTCTAAGGGTCAGATTTGGTCCTTCAGAACTTTTTTGATTGTCAGATTTGGTTTATTTCTTCTTGTACACTCATTTTTCTTTCATTTCTCTACTAATTAATAACTAATTAACAATTAATTAACATTTTCAATTACTTTTTTTGATCCTTCAAATTAAGCAACACAAGTAACTTTTCTACTTTTGTTAGTTTTTTTTGAGTTTGTTTTTTCTTTCGTGCTTCTTTTCTTCAACTTTTCTCATTTTATTTCATAGTTAATTTCTTGATTCAGGTCCTTTTAGTTTTATTTGAGTCGTCCTTCTTTCAAGAGTCATAAGAATCCATTCCTCCACAAGGATAGATAACCTTGAATTGATTGAGCGAAGCTAGTAGCACTATCAATTTGGGAAAGAAACCATAGAAGGTGAGTTGAAAGTTCACATAAAGAGTGGTGTGAGGGTTTTATTATTAACTTGTTTGATAGTTTTGTAGGTACAAAATGAGCTATAAGGAAGTATGTCATCTCTAGCTTCGGATTCTTATGATGTTGAAATGGGAGACTATGCTTGTAGCAATAGAGGCTATGACTATGATGATGATGGGGATTGTGTAAGCTATTTCAGCCATGATCTTAAGCCATATGGTTATGAGAACTAATACTTCGAAGATGGATATGAAATGAATGGGGCTTATGGCTCTTATGATGAACATGAATGAGTAAAAGTATCTTATGGTAAATCCAATAGTGAAGATGAAGAGTATGGGGATTCTCATATTACACACCATGGTGATGAAGATGATGTAAGTTACAATACTTTCTCTCATATTTCTTATGAATCATTTGAGGAAGATTGTGATAGAAGGGGATATTGTGAAGATGAATTACCATCCTTGTCTTGTGCTACTTCCTATCCTAGTCGAGGGGGTATAGATGTGTGGGTGGAACCAATTCGAAGACGTCGTGTGAACCATAGGAGAAGAACATTCTCTACTTCTTAGAATGCAAGAACTTATACTTCTTATTCTCCTTCTAATGTGACTTGTTCTCCTTATGGTAATGATGTTAGAGGTAGAATTGAAGGATCAATAAGCCATGAAAATAGAGTGAATCCAATGTTTCAAGTTAAGCGAGATCTGGAGAGGCAAAGTTTTGAAACAAAAATGAATGTTTATTGTGCATCTATACAAAGCAAACTTGACAAGATTATTAGCCGATGGGTCACCAACCTTAAGCCCGAGGAGTTACAAAAGACGATAAAGAAAATTACTTCTCATAAAGATGAATTAAAGGAGTTTCCATTAGAAGTGAAGCAAGCTACTCCTTGTGAGGATGGAATTAAGGGGTTGATCATGAAAATGAAGGTACCCACTCCTTGTGCACCAAAGTGGAAGCTTGAAGTGAAGGGATCATCTAACCCTTCACAAAGTATACTTGGTACTTATCCCAACTCCAATAAAATTGAGAGACAAAAGATTGAAAGGAGTAAGGGTGTGATATGTGACAACTCTATAGTGGAAAAAGGAGAGGTTGTATGGAGTGATGTGAGAGGGTTGTCATGATCTTATACTAACTTTTGTAAACTCTCTTCCTTTTCTAGTAGTCTCGATTCTTGTACAGGTATACATGGAAGCAAGCCTAGTGAAGCACCTCAAGTAATAAAGAATCATGAAATGCTAGAAAGCTTCCCAAAGGAGCAAATGTGTGCCAATGTTGAAAAACAAGGTGAATGCAATCACTCCTATGAGCTACAAGGTAACAAATCTAAACTTTACACTTTGTCAAAAGTAGAAGATCCTTGTGTGGTTAGTAGCCAATTGGGTGTAAGTGATGGCTTGTATATATGTGAGCTTAAAGATTCTTTACCTTGTGATGATCTTGATGACACCTTGTTGCATGATGATGATGCCACTGTTATGAGTGCCTAAACACTAGTTGATCCTATAGATGACTTGATTGATTTTTCTAGTAAGATCGATTTGAGTCCATCTAGTATTAGCACTTATGACTTGAGTGAAAATATATTATCATGTAATAAGAGTAGTCAAATGCTAGTTGGCTATAATGGTGGTAATCATGTGTGTGATTCTTTTGAGCTTGATATGCTACCAACTAGTATTTATTGTGGTATTAATCAACTTGCTTGTAATGATGACCTACTAATTGAGGAGTTGTGTGATGTAATAAATGAACCTCAATTTAGTGATGGTAATAATATAGTTGGTCATGTAGTTAGTCATGTAGGATCTTTACTTAGAGGTGATGATTCCATTTCTAATTCTTGTCATGAGGATCTTGTGGTGGAGTATGAACTTAGGGGTAATCCCTTATTCAATAATGACATGACTAATGTGAATGATGAAGATAATGGTGTTTCTTATAATGTTGGAGGTATAGCCACCCTTGAAGGCTACCAATTGTTTGAAAATCCACTATGGTATGATGACACACTTTCCAAAGACGAAAATCTCTTCTTGGAAGATGATAGTACATCTATTGGAGAGGTTAGTGGTCAAAAGAAAAGGGGTGTATGTTCTCTAATGACTCCTTCATTCGTGTGTGATCCCATTCTTGATCAAGGCCTTAATGCTTGTGGATCAAAAGGTGATTCTATATGTGGGAACACCTTGGATGAAGTTCAGTTAAGTAACACCTTTCTCTATTACCTCTTTGCATATGATGATGTCCATATATATATGGAATTTGTTTAATAGAGAGGTAGGGGTTTCCCGGGTTGGTCCATTTGCTTTTGTGACCAAACTATGTGGGTCTTTCATATCTTTGACCCTGATAAATCCTCATAGGTGTTTGAACCCTCTTTATTCCATGATATTTCTCATAGTCGGATCCTTTGTATGTTCTACAATGCATTGCTCTTATTTGACACAAAGGATAGTTGGTTGTATTTCAAATGTGTGCCTCCTTGGCAAGTTTATATGGTTGATAATCCTTGTGTTAATCCTCATGCTATAAGGATATGTTTGTTGTTTATCCTTATCATGTTTTTGCAAGGTTCGAATTCGAGGATGAATCCTTTTGAAAAAGGGGAGGATGATACGATCATGCTTAGCTTGGAGCATATTAGGAGGGGCTTCTATATATGGATGATAGCTTGGAGCCAAGAGAAAGCCATGGAGCAATAAATACACAAGGTCATGAGCAATCAAGATGTCATTTGGGCAATCAAGAAGGACCCTTGTGGGTTATTTCCAAAATAGTCACTTTTGGGGTATTTGTGTAATAGGCTATTTGTGTAAAGACAATAACTATAACTAGTTGCCTTAGCCATTTTCATAATGAGATTATTGATGATTGAATTGTCTTGAATAGACTTGATATTTTAGTTACTCTTGGTTAGGGTAGTAATTGGGTTAAATTCTAATTGTTAGCTTAGATCGAGTGATTAGGGTGGACTCCCAAATTGCTTGTGTTATCTTCTTCGCTTGATCAATCATCGAGTTATCATCTTGTGGATTCAGTTTGGTTTCTCGGGTATTTGATTGAGTTCTCTTCTCCCTTGGTTGATTGTGGATTCAATTAACTCTTCTTTCTTTTATTCTCATCCCTTTTTCTAATCTATCCCTCTATCTTCAGTTTGTGTTTTTTTTTGTATTTTTGATATCGATTTTGATCATTTTTGATCATTTTTGATTGAGATCGTTATCATGATGGCTCATGATAGGTCCCATAATTCATCAAAGGCATCAACCGAGTGCCTTATACTTGCACTTTTCTCTGGATGAATCCCACGGTCTGCCCTCACGGCCTATGAAGCACTTCACGGCTTGTAAGGAATTGCTTTTCTCTGGAAGTCACAACTTTCAGGCTAAAAATTAGTTTCCCTATACATGTTGTAAACGAACATCATACTAACAAAAACACTCTTAAGAACTTGCAAATTTCTAAGTTTTAAGCATTGAAAGTGCTGTGAAATCCTGGTACATCATTCCCAAGGCTCCCAGACTCATTTTGGGCTTTTGGTTGAAATTGAGATTTTGAGTGTCGGACCCATTTTTCATTGAAATGATTTATGTTGGGAATTTCATCGATTCCATTGAGTCTGGAATGTCAATTTTAGTAAGGTAGCATATTTTGTTTGCATGTGCAGAATTCTGGATGAATCCCCAGGGTCCATCCGAGTGATTCGGGAATTGGTAAAATATTGCTGGTTTTCAGTTGCTGGTGTGGCTACCATTTGTTCTTTGTGATCATGATGTGGCTATCGCATTTGTAATGGTATAACTTTTTGAAAATTGCGATCGTGTGGGTGATACATTTAAATTACACCCTTTAAAAAGTGTAAACGATCATTGTCAAATATAGTAACCCAATAACTAGGCTGGGGTCGAATCTCACAGGGAATAGAGTGAGAAATACAATACTTAAAGTTGTTTATTCACTTCACTTTATGTTAAATCTTAGCCCTTAACAAAATAAGAGTTGTATAGAATTGGAAAACTAACGAGATGTAAATGTTTAGAATTAACAAGGTTTATGAAATCCAGGACTGATTCACTACACAATAGAATTCCTCTAACGGTTACAAGCGTCAATATAGTCAATCCTAGGTTGATTTCGAGTGAACAATGATCAATGAGATACCAATTACTACCTTCCAATATGAAATTGGTCAATCCTTAATTTATTTTCCCAAATGAAATAAAGCGTAATATTAAGACGGCCACAATAAGTTAAGTAGAATTAATGTATTCCTACAAAATCCCATTAAACAAGGATTAACTCCTTGAGTTCTTAGCCATTAACAATTCCCAACCTAAATGAATATTTCTGGAAAATACTAAGGTTTAAGGGCATTCAATTAACATTTGTAACTACTAATTCCCAACAATCCAATTGTTAACAACTCATCCACAACCTATTCAATTCTATGTTGACACTTTTACCCTAAGATTCGTTCATTGCGTGGATTCACAACCCCAAAATTGGGGTTTAGTTACCCATGTTATAAAGAAAAGCAATAGCCACAATTGAAAGGAACATGTTTACAAAATAAATTGATTAGTAATAGAAACTTGTTCTTCTCAAAAGAGCACTCAAAGTAGCGCTCAAACTTTCTTTGAAATTCCCAAAAAAAGTAACGTAATATCTCTCCCAAAAGCATGTAAAATATATGCTAAAAGAAGTGTGTGCAAAAATACCCTAAGAGTCCTATTTATAGCCAAGTACAAATAAAATCCGGATTGGTCTAGGAAAGAAAAGACGCGTCATCCCGCACAGACACCAAAATGGTGCATTTCAGTCCTTAAAGGACCATTTTGGTGACCATTATAACTTCTTCAATTTGGTTGTCTTTTGGTTCTTGAAACGGTCATAGAAACGGACCATTATTGAGGAAAATGGTCTGTTGTGCCATCCATAATAACTTTCCTTTTTGCGCCAACTTCTGTCATCTAGGTTGAATGCAACGGTTGTAACAACGGTTCATTTTAACTCAAAATAATCAGTAAAGCTTCTCATTTTTTGCACATCTACGCCCTTTTATTGGATCAAGTCTATCTTTCCTAAAACACAACCAAAGCACATCAATTTGCATAATACTTACTTGAAAACTACAAAACTTCTTCGTTAAAAGTATCAAATATTCCGTAAAATCTTGGCACATCAACACCCCCAACTTAGAGATTGTGCTTTTCATCAAGCAAACAAAACAAGATTCACATAATGACTAAATATATGACCGACAAATGTTTAACTATCAGAAAACATAGGATGTCTACGATAGTTCTATCAGGTAACTTTACACATGTTATCACATCAATTCCCAACCCTAATTTCTTTAGCCCAAGTGCAAACAAACTCCACTCTGAGATATGCGAATCCACACATGACATCATATTATTAAGAATTGACTGTGTAAGTTAAGCAGTGAAACCAACTTATCTTGTAGCCAATCAGCAATCACCGTGTGCCCTCACTTTAGACCAAAGAATGTTCCTTATTTTTCATATGAAGCACACATGAGGGACTGTAAGACTAAAGAGAAGAGAAAACACTCACACTCACAATAAATTACGCACACAACACCCGATAACCCATAAGCTTGCCCATAGTGTGATACTCTACTAATATAGGAACTGTCAAACTTAGGATCAAAAAGGACTTTTTCTGGTTGTAATGTAGGATAAGGGACAAGTAGGATTCATTTGGCACAAATAGTGGCTATCCAACCTAAGCACTTTTAGTATACTACATGCTTCAAGTTCAGTCCACCTTTTATTTCTCATTTTCTTTCCCTTTTTCCTTCACATCCAATGCAATGTCAAGGAGAAGCTTTATTTAATTACAAACATTAGCACCATATTTACTGTAATGACACTCCAGGTCATTTTCTGTTTTTTGTGCTTTTCTGTGTTTTGAGCTTTCCTGTAGTGGCCACATGTCATTTATGACTTTCCGAGACTGGCGGTTTGGTGCCCGATTCATTTGTTAGGTCATTATAATTATCTCTCTATTTTAGAACTTGAACTTAGAAAATCTTTGACTTCGGTCAACTTTCTTGGTAAACATGCTCAGAATCAAATTCTAATAGTTTCATAAGCTTCAGAATGAGGATTTTGGTCTAGTGGGATCCTTAGTCAGGGTCTAGGAGCTTTTGGTTTGGTTTTGTCTTGGATTCTGTGTTTTCAGGCCATTTAGGCTTGTAGAATTGACTTTGATCAATGTTTGGATAAGACGGCCTCGGATGGAAATTTCTTCAGTGCTGTTAGCTCCAAAATATCAACTTTAGGCTAGAGGGACCTTTGGTTTGGGTCCCGAGGCTCTCGAGCTTATTTTTGGGTTTTGAGTTCTGAGTCAATTTTGGGCATGGTACCCACCTTTCATTAAAATAATCTCTGTTGAGAGTTTCATTGATTCTATTGAGTCTGGAATGCTGTTTCTAGTAGGGTAGCATGATTGGTTTATGTTCATGGGGTTCTGAATGAATCCGGAGGGTCCATCGAATGAACTTTTAGCCTTTGTGAATTGCTGGTTGCTACTATAAAAGTTGCAGACCAGTTGGTCATCGTGATTGCGAGGTAGCCATCACATTCGTGATGGTCTCGTTTCTTGACCATCACGATTGCGTGGGTTACCCTTCGTGACTGCGATGAAGTTGACTGGGACCCAACCCAATTTCCTCTTTGTGAACGCAGGGCTAGACCATCGCTATCGCAATGGTCTAGCCAGCGTTCCCTCGCGAATGCGTGGAGTCCTTCACGATTGCGATGAAGGACCCCTGGCAACTATTTAAGCTACCAACATCATTTTCTCTTCCATCTGTTCATTATTCTTCCATTGATAAAGCTTCCAAGCTCTGGTTTCAATCCCTTTGCTCAGTCTACTTCATCTGGTAAGTCGCCTCTATACCTCTCCTCCGTTCCATCGTTTAATTATCGTTAAAAGCCCGTAATTCCCATTGGTTTTCCCTTGTGATTTCCCTTGTATTAGTAGCACTTTGGGGATATTTTGGGCCCCAAAATGAGCTCCGTTCGCGCTCAAGTTTTGAGCATGGCTTCCTTAAGCCACCGCGACCAAAATTATGAATTTTAATTTCTATTTCATTACGCGAGCCTTGAGGGTCATTTTCCAACCCAATTTCTAGCCTGAATTTTCCGTATAGCAGTTGGGTGTCATTCTTCTCATCATGACACCTGGATGTATTATGATAGCATGACATCTTTTTGAGGCTGTTCGAAAGGGAAAGGCACACGAGTGACGGTTCATGTTTGCAGTTCGGCCCCGAGGTAGGTTAAAGTTTACCTTCTAGACTGAGTTTAGTTAGATTTTATATATTTGTATGATACTGGAATGTTAGGTTAGATATTAGCTAGATTTAGGCTTGAATCCTGATTATCACTTTAAATTGACCATTTCAGATTTTAGTTTAGAATTGTTATGTTTAGCCTTAGTTAGGAGCTTGTAGTATCTTCATGGCTAGTATAGAATCCTTAGTATGCTTTTAGGAGGTTTTAGAGGTAGAGTAGAGATTCTCGGTGCTTTTTGCTTATTTTTGGTATCCTTTTGCTTTATTCTGCCGTTATGTGTAACTATGGGCCCAAGGCAATAACTTGGATTTAGACGGAGTCCCAGGTCAGTTCTCTTGGTTTGGAGGGTGCTTTGCCCTATTTTTGCCTTGTTGTGTGTGTTTTCTCTAAATATGGAAATTTATATGCTCATACTGCATTATAAGGCTTATCAGTACGGAAAAGAGTGATTTTAAGGCCTTTTGGTCCTACACTTGACAATTATTGGGTTTCCATGATCTTTGGTCTTTTAAAAAGATTGCTTTGGAATTGTTTTGGATTTTTGGGAGGAAAATGGAAAAATACCAATCTTTATGCATATGTTGATGAGTCTGAGGTTAAATTCTGTTATCTCGGGTTTTACTTTTATGCATACGCTATGAGTCCGAGGTTGAATTTCGGGTGCCCGATGTGTTATCTCGGGTTTTACTTTTATGCATCTACTGATAAGCTCGATGGTCATTTTCGGGAGCCCCGATGCTTTATTTTGGGTTTTTCCTTCCTGCACTCATTTGATAAGCTCGATGTTCCATTCCGGGTGCCCGTGTACTAGATACCGGGTTTGACTTGCACATATTCATACATTACATCATTGTTACATCACATTGCATTGGCTTTGGGAATGTTTGGATTGTTGGTTGATTTGGCATGATATTGTTATTACTTTACCCCTTTTTATTATTTTGGTTGTTTTGATTTTTGGCTTTATAACTAGATTTAGGTGGATCCCTGTATTTTAACTGCTTTTCTATATCTTATTATATATATATATATATAATCTTTTTGCGCTCGGTCGGCCTATGATGCCAACTTAGTACCCATTGTCTTGGTACTCATACTACACTCTGTATCTTTTTCTGATGCAGGACCTAGTACGAGCCACCCTCACTGACCTTCCTGTCGTTAGAGGCCTGTTGCAATTTGGATTGCGGTGAGATCCCAGTGCTTTTAGAGACGTTACATGCTTTTCATCTTAAATATTTTGTCTATATTTTATATTTTGGATAGACTGAGTCTGTTGTATAGCTACTCCTTACTTTAGTTGCTCTTGTACTAGGGACACCAGGTCCGGGTTGGTTCTCGTGTTGTTTTGTCTCTTTGGTCATTTTAGGGCCATCTTATGTATATTTTGTACGTTGGTATGTATATATGCTATTGCCCCAGTCTTTCCTATATATCTTCTACTTCTATTTAGTTTAATTGTTATTAGTTGTCTTCCACGCTATTGGGTTTTCGCTTGTCTACTGGGGGGTTCATGTGGACGCCATCATGGCTCGATTTCGGGTCATGACAGAGTTGTATTAGAGCTCTAGGTTCACCGGTCTCACTAGTACAAGAGCAAGTGTCTAGTAGACGGTACGATGACGTTCTTATCCTATCTGCGAGAGGCTATAGGACATTTCTAGGAAAGATTCCATCTTGTTTGATTCCTGATCGTGCGTCCTTGACTCCATCAACTTCTAAAACTTCAGTTGTTTCATTCCTCATCAGATACCTAGGATGAGTACGACAATGGGCAATAATGAGGCTCCTGCTTACGTCACTCCAATGCTTTCTTCAGCCTCGGATTTTCAGAGTATGGGCTTACCGCTTCAGCTAAGAGAGGGTTTGGGGCTAGCCCAACTTCTTGTATGATATATGGCTACCCCAGTTCCTTAGGGCACCATGGCTTGGACTCTGAGTCTTCCATAGGGTGTATTTGTATCACGGGTAGAGGACAACACCCAGTTCTTCAAGAGGTGCTTTGGATAGGTTTAAGGTTACGGTTTCCCCTACCTTAAACTTTGCATTTATCGGTTATAACTGTACTAATTGGCATCCTTGGATTGGGTATTCTAGATTGGCACCCCAGACCTTACCCGCTTCTTTTGCCGTCTTATTTCTCGCTTTGGTTGTAGTATTTGATCTAATATTGTAGTATTATCCTTATGGCCCCGTGTGGACCTTGTATATGCCTTTGGACCATAAATAGTGGGATATTTGGGAATGTCTATGAGTCTCGGATATCGAGTTGTAATTTTAGGTTGGTTATTTATGTTGTAGAGCTGATTGTGCCTGTGCAAGGACGATAGGTTTATTATGAGCCATTGGGCTATTGTTTGTCTGCGATCATACATTCATGCAAAGGGATTTTTCTGCATATTTTACTATTGTTTTGGCTACGAGCCTACTATTAACGATTTTCAAAAACTTGCATGGCCCCAAGGGCCCCTTTTTTCCGATAAAATGATTATAAAAGGGATTTGGAACTGACTTTATGGATCTTTCTTTGAGTAAAAAGGGATTTTATGATGATTTTATCACTGATTTTCATACTTATACTAAGCACGGATATGCCATAGCACTAGACATATTTTTATTATGGATTTAGTCCCAGATACACCCCGGGCACCCTGTTTAGGGTTTGAGATTTACGGTTACTATTTTAGACCTGGATAGACCCCAGGCAGTTATACTTTGAGATTTCATAATTTTTGTTTGTGGTCGAGGACTTCCATGGATTTTGTCGATTCGGATTGGGGGCCACGAGCTGCGAGTGCCAAGGGAGGTACATACAACATTACTGTTACACCTAGCTCCATCATGTTATTCATATTGTGTTTGGATCCTTATTTGTTATTCGCTTAGTGTGTGCTCTAGTGGTATGGGATGCCAGAGGGATCATTTGCTCTTGTGTATGTTCCTCGGGTGTAGGGACGCTCATTGGGACTGTAGGTGCATTAGCTTGTGCTATCTTCTTGTAGTGCTGGTTAGCAGCCTTTCGATCAATTATGGATTTTCTTATTCTATCCTTTGGTTGTCCTTGTGAGTTTTATGTTTATGCATGTGTTTTCTCAGTAGTTGAATTCTTTTGTAGTGGATGAGGTTTGTTGGTTTTGGGAGGTGTCTACCTTGGGTTTTGACTAGTGAGCAGGTCTTGTTAGCTTTATTCCCAGTTTTCTCCGTGGTTCTAGAATTAGGTTGAGTGTTTCTTATTCTAGTGACCTTAGGTAGTTGTTTCCTAGGTCATTTTCTAGCATTAGTTAGGAGCCTTTCTGTTGGTATGGTGTGGTTCCGGTAGCTTTGTATTAAGAGAGGTTATTTGTCCTAAGCAGCGTGCTGATGGTTGAGGGAGATGTGTATTGGTTGGCTTTGCTTTTCTTGGGAGGTTAGGGTCGACCTTCGTCAATGGTTGGTTTAGGGATTTGGTTGGTTTATGGGTTGTTCTCAGTGTTTTCTTCAGTTTCCTATCTGGTTGAGTTTGGATCGTAGCCTTCTTGTTGACTTTTGACTGTAGCATGGTGGGTAAGTTTTGACTGTGGCATGGTGGTTAAGTATGGACTATAGCGTTGTGGTTGAGTTGGGCATTCAGCCTATTCTTTTCCTGCCCTATTATGTGTTGACAGTACATAAGCGGAAGTTAGGGGAATAACTTTAGGTTTTATTTGAGAAAGAGTCTGTCAGGTTCGGTGTACTTTTGGAAAGGGTTCCATTGGGTTTGAAAAAGGAGAAAGATGACTTCTTGCATATGTATACATGGGTTACCAGTAGCTGACTGAGGTGACGACTGAGGGTACGCTTTGGTTTGTGCATTGATGACATGATTTGATCGACTATAGAGTGCAGTGGCGTTGTACCTAGGTAAATTCGAGGGCAGATTTCCTTCTAGTAGAGATCAAGGTGATAGGCTATTCCAGTACTACCTTTGGGGGGCTTGTTGCATCAACTGTGATTACCTGGCTACACGCTTTGGAGGACCCAACTTTCAGTAGCATCTTCGGATTGGGCAAACTTTATATGCAGAGTCTAGTTGGCTCTAGTTACTATATTGTTCATCGATAGTGTATGAGTCTATGCAGAGAGTCAACATGGAGCATTGGTCAAAAATTGGAGTTGAGTTCAGAATTGCGAGCTAGCAGGTTACTTCCGGTGGTTCATGGGAAGTTCTCTTCGATTGCAGCTTCTTTGGGACGAAAGGCAGTAGTGCAAACAACTTAGCTTCTCCATTTCAGTTTCGGAATGGTCATTGGCCTTGGACATCAGGTTTTTGGCTAACTAGTTGTTTAGGCTAGACTTGCCAGATCCTAGCGGTGTTATTATAAGTACTAGGCCCATTCTACCTTGGTTGGACAGATTCAGCGAAATAAGTTTAAGGGTCAGTGGGGGTATGTCATACGTGATCAAGTTGTGTGGATTTAAGACGGTAGGGCTACTTTTGGTTCTAATGGTACGTTGAGATTGTTGGTCGCCCTTGTGTTCTGAGGGTTGGAGGTTTGAATTAGTGGATTCTATGAGAGGTTGTCCGTTGCATGGGGTTCCAGCATTGACTAAATTCTACCAATATGGCCCAGAAGAGTAACATGTTGAATGCTTTCAGAGTTAGTGGTTTGTATACTTGTGCAATAGAGCGGGTGTTTTGAGCCAGAGGGTGAGTTGCAAGATACTGAGATTCTCAATAGCTAGGTGGCAACCTCGAACTTCAGGCATCCTTTTATTTGCCTATGAGGTGTTTTGACTTGATATTCGCGGCGTGGTAGACTTCCTTCTGAGGGGAGGCTAGTAGGGTGATCTTATATCTGAATGGTATCCGAGTGTTTGGAGCCACAACGGTATTATTGGAGTTTGGAGCTTAGTGAATGGCTACGGACTTCGTGGTAGGCTTACCACACTCCTTGCGAAGGTTGAGTTTTGTGTTTGGGTCTTCTTAGGCAGGTTGCCCTAGTCCATTACATTTAGCCGATTCAGACTTGGCACGGTTCAACGAGGTTGGTTTCATTCTATAGTTGAGAGATCCTCTGTTGGCATAGGGTGTTCATACGTGTCTTTTCCCAACCTTGATGTGTAAGTTGAGCTCCGATGGTTGGTTCAGTTGGGTTTAGGTAACGAGGTTGATCTTAGCAAGGGTATCCGTTCATTGGTTGATGGTTAGTTAGGGTAGATTGCTAGCTTTTGAGGAGGTGCTTCGAGTAGATAATTCAGATGTCAAAAGACTAGTAGACTATGGCATGGCTTGGATAGAGTTTGAGTACAAAGGTGACTTCAATCGAGGGTGGGTACAAGCAGAAACTATGGATCTTCGTTAAGTGGAATGGTGGTTTTAAGGGTTTGAGCTCCGTGTGTTGATCACCTTGGTTCTCCTATTTTGGTGTTGTGTCGGTGCTTTCCAGTTGAGTTTCTTAAGGTTCGATTTGGTTTTAGGTCTTTGGAGTTTTTAGAGGTTAAGGTTGGTGTCTAGTTTGGATGGTAAGGTGTTGGGTGTTTGTAGTTTTCCCTTTGGTTTTGCTCTGTGAGGTGCTGTCCGGTCGGGGAGGCTCCCTGGATTTTCGAGAGAGTGGTGTGGGCTTAGTATCCATCTTCTTTTAAGTCTCTGGATGTTTTCCTTCTTTAACTTTCGCGGACGAAAGTTCTTTTTGTAGTAGATGTTCTAATGACCCTCCAGGTCATTTTCTATTTTCTGTGCTTTTCTGCGATTTGAGCTTTCCTACAGCGACCATAGGTCATTTATAACTTGCCGAGACTGGCAGTTCGGTGCCCGAGACGTGTGTTAGGTCATTATAATCATATCTCTATTTTAGAACTTGAACTTAGAAAATCCTTGAATTTGGTCAACTTTCTTGGTAAACATGCTCAGAATCAAATTTCAACAGTTTCGTTAGCTCTGGAATGGGGATTATGGTCTAGTGGGACTAGCTCTGGAATGGGGATTATGGTCTAATGGGACCCTTGGTTGGGGTCTGGGTGCTTCTGGTTTGGTTTTGTCTTAGATTATGTGTCTTCAGGCCATTTACGCTTGTAGAGTTGAGTTCGGTCAACGTTCGGAGAAGACGACCTTGGATGGAAATTCTATTAATGTTGTTAGCTCCAGAATGTTATCTTTGGGCTAGAGGGACCTTCGGTTCAGGTTCCGAGGCTTCCGAGCTTGTTTTTGAATTTTGAGTTCCGAGTTGGTTTTGGGCATGGGGCCCACCTTTCATTAAAACAATCTTTGTTGAGAATTTCATCAATTCTATTGAGTCCAAAATGCTATTTCTGGTAGGGTAGCAGGTTTGGTTTGTGTTCACAGGGTTCATAATGAATTGCTGGTTGCTGCTATAAAGTTGCAGACCAGTTGGTTATCGCGATCGCGAGGTGGCCATCGCGTTTGCGATGGTCTAGTTTCTTGAATATCGCAATCGCGTGGGTTTCCCTTCGCGACCACGATGAAGCCGGCTATGAGTTGGCCCAATTTCCTCTTCGTGAACGTGGGGCAGGACCATTGCAATCACGATGGTCTGGCTAGCGTTCCCTCGCGAATGCGTGGGGTCCTTCCTGATCGCGATGAAAGACCCCTGGCAGCTATTTAAGCTGCCAAATTCATTTTGTCCTCCATCTTTTCATTATTCTTCCATTGATAAAGCTTCCAAGCTCCGGTTTCAAGTCCTTCGCTCAGTCTACTCCATCTGATAAGTCCCCTCTACACCTCTCCTCCCTTTCGTCGTTTAATTCTCATTAAAAGCCCGTGATTCCCATTGGTTTTTCCTTGTGATTTCCCTTGTATTAGTAGAACTTCAGGGATATTTTGGGCCCCGAAATGAGCTCTGTTTGTGCTCAAGTTTTGGGCATGGGTTCCTTAAGCCACCACGACCAAAATTGTGAATTTTAATTTCTGTTTTGTTGCGCGGGCCTCGAGGGTCATTTTCTTACCCGATTTCTGGCCTGACTTTTCCATATAGCAGTATGGGTGTCATTTTTCTTGACACCTGGATTGTATTCTTGATAGTATGGCAACTTTCTAAGGCTGTTCGGAAGGGGAAGGCACACAAGTAACGATTCGTATTTGCAGTTGGACCCTGAGGTAGGTTACGGTTTACCTTCTAGACTAAGTTTAGTTAGATTTGATATATTTGTATGATACTGGAACGTTAGGTTGGATATTAGCTAGATTTAGGCTTGAATCCTGTTTATCACTTTAAATTGGCGATTTCGGATTTTAGTTTAAAATTGTTATGTTTACCCTTAGCCTAGGAGCTTGTAGTATCTTCGTGGCTAGTATAGAATCCTTAGTATGCTTATAGGAGGTTTTAGAGGTAGAGTAGAGATTCTCGGTGCTTTTTGCTTTATTTTTGGTATCTTTTCGCTTTATTCTACCGTTATGTGTAACTGTGGGCCCGAGGGCATAACTTGGATTTTGACGGAGTCCCAGATCAGTTCCCTTAGTTTGGAGGGTGCTTTGCCCTATTTTTACCGTGTTGTGTGTGGTTTCTATGAATATGCAAATTTATGTGCTCATACTTCATTGTCATGCTTATCGATATGGAAAAAAGTGATTTTAAGGCTTTTTGGTCCTACACTTGACAATTATTGAGTTTTTATGATCTTTGGGCTTTTAAAACGGATTTTTGGGAGGAAAAGGGAAAAATACCACTTTTTATTCATACGTTGATAAGTCCGAGGTTAAATCATGGGCGCCAGATGTGTTATCTTGGGTTTTAATTTTATGCATACGCTGATGAGTCCGAGGTTGAATTTCGGGCGCCTGATGTGTTATCTTGGGTTTTACTTTTATACATCTACTGATAAGCTCGATGGTCATTTCCAGGCGCCTCGATGCTCTATTTCGGGTTTTCCTTCCTGCACTCATTTGATAAGCTCGATGTTCCATCCTGGGCGCCTGTGTACTAGATACCGGGTTTGACTTGCACACATTCATAACTTACATCATTGTTACATCGCATTTCATTGGCTTTGGGTGTGTTTGGATTGTTGGTTGATTTGGGTTGATCTTGTTATTACTTTACCCTTTTTTTATTGTTTTGGTTGTTTCAATTTTCATCTTTATAACTTGATTTAGGCGGATCCCTGTATTTTAATAGCTTTCCTGTATCTTATTATATATATGTTATCTTTCTGCGCTCGGTCGGCCTATGATGCCTATTGAGTACCCATTGTGTTGGTACTCATACTACACTCTGCATCTTTTTCTGATGCAGTACCTCGTATGAGCCACCCTCACTGACCTTCCTATCATTCGAGGCCTGTTGCAGTTCGGATCGCGGTGAGCTCCCGGTGCTTTTGGAGACTTTATATGCTTTCCATCTGGAATATTCTGTCTATATTTTGTATTTTGGATAGACTGAGTCTCTTGTGTAGCTACTCCTTACTTTAGTCGCTCTTGTACTAGTGACACCAGGTCCGGGTTGGTTCTCGTGTTGTTTTGTCTCTTTGGTCACTTTAGGGCCATCTTATGTGTATTTTGTACGTTGGTATGTATATATGCTATTGGACATGTCTTTCCTATATATCTTCCGCTTCTCCTTAGTTTAATTGTTATTAATTGTCTTCTGCGCTATTGGGTTTTGGCTTGTCTACTGGGGATCTATGTAGACGCCATCATGGCCCGATTTTGGGTCATGGCATTTACAAAGGCAACACTATATATATATAGTAAGATACAAGAAAGCAGTCAAAATACAAGGATCCACCTAAATCTAGTTATAAAGACAAAAATCGAAATAACCAAAACAATAAAAAGGGTAAAGTAATAAGAAGATCAACCCAAATCAACCGACAATCCAAACACACCAAAGGCCAATGCAATGCGATGTGACAATGATGTAATGTATGAATGTGTACAAGTCAAACCCGGTATCTAGTACACGGGCGCCCAGGATGGAACATCAAGCTTATCAAATGAGTGCAGGAAGAAAAAACCCAAAATAGAGCATCGGGTGCCCAAAATTGACCTCAGACTCATCAACGTATGCATAATATTAAAACCTGAGATAACACATTGGGTGCCCAAAATTTAACCTCGGACTCATCAACGTATGCATTAAAAGTAGTATTTTTCCCTTTTCCTCCCAAAAATCAATAACAATCCCAAAGCAATCCTTTTAAAAGCCCAAAGATCATGTAAACCAATAGTTGTCAAGTGTAGGACCAAAAAACCTTAAAATCATTCTTTTCCATACCGATAGCATGACAATGCGCTATGAGCATATAAATTTTCATGTTCAGAGAAAACACACAACAAGGCAAAACAGGGCAAAGCACCCTCCAAACCAAGAGAATTGACTTGGGACTCCGTCTAAATCCAAGTTATGGCTTTGGGCCCATAGTTACACATAACGATAGAATAAAGCGAAAAAATATTGAAAACAAAGCGAAAAGTACCGAGAAACTTTACTCTACCTCTAAAGCCTCCTAAAAGCATACTAAGGATTCTATACTAGCCATAAAGATACTACAAGCTTCTAGGCTAAGGATAAGTATTATAATTCTAAACTATAATCTGAAATGGCCAATTTAAAGTGACAAACAAGATTTAAGCCTAAATCTATCTAATATCTTACCTAACATTCTAGTATTATATATATGTATATAATCTAGCTAAACTCAGTCTAGAAGGTAAACCGTAACCTACCTCGGGGCCGAACTGTAAACACGAACTGTCACTCATGTGCCTTCCCCTCTCGAACAGCCTCAGAAAGCTGCCATGCTATCAAGAACATAATCTAGGTGTCAAGACGAGAAGAACGACACCCATATTAATATGCAGAAAATTGGGCCGAAAATTTGGTCGAAAAATGACCCTCGAGGCCCGTGCAATGAAACAAAAAACCCATGTTCAAAGTTTGATTGCAAACGGAGTTCATTTTGGAGCTCAAAATAGCCCCGAAGTGCTACTAGTTCAAGAGGACAACAATGGAGAATCAAGGATTCAGAGGGCGGAAATTGACCAAAAATCGAGAGAGCAAACGCCTAGGAGGTGAGTTTCACTGCACCACCAACATGCAAGCTCAAGAACAGATTTCTACAAGGATTATCCAAGATCCAAAAATAAATCAACAATGGAGTTTTAGTAAATGTAGAATAAGAGAGCTTTGGGGAAGGATAACTTGCCAATTATCGAGGGAGAATGAATTCGTGAAGATCAACTGATTTTCCCAAGCTTATGAACTATTAGGAGCAATTTGGTTGAGGGAATAAGGTGTTTAGAGTTGGAAAACAAGAGCACATAAGGCTCGAAAAATGAAGTGGACAGCTTAAATAACTGTCTGGGGTCCTTCATCGCGATCGCGACAGGACCCCACGCATTCGCGAAGAAGAGCAGGCCAGACCATTGCAGTCGTGGCAGGTCAGCCACGCGATTGTGTAGAGCAAGACCCGGCCTACTTCATCACGAATGCGACTAGCAACTTTCGCGATCGCGATGGTCAAGAAACTAGACAATCACGAACGCGATGGCCACCTCACGATCGCGATGACCAAACTGATCTGCAAATTTATTGCAGCAACCAGCAATTTACAAGGCAGAAAAAGTCAACCGACAGACCCTCGAGATTCATTTGGAACCCCGTGAACACAAACCAACCATGCTACCCAATCAAAAACAATATTCTGGACTCAATGGAATCGGCAAAACTCCCGATGGAGATTGTTTTAAGGAAAAAGTAGGCCCCATGCCCAAAACCAACCCAAAACTCAACACCTCAAAACAAGCCCAGAAGACCAGGGACCCGAACCAAATGTCCTCTAGCCCAAAGTTGACATTCGGAGCTAACAACGCTGGCGAATTTTTCATTCGAGGCCGTCTTCTCCGTATGTTGACCAAAGTCAACCCTACCAGCCAAACTGGCTTGAAAACACAGAAAGCAACACAAAACCCAACCGAAAGTACTTAGACCCAGACCAATGATCCTACTAGACAAAAATCCACATTCCGGAGCCAACAGAACTATTGGAATTCGGTTTTGAGCACGTTTACCAAGAAAGTTGACCAAAGTCAAAGAATTTCTAAGTTCAAGTTCTAGAATTAGGAAATGGTAATGACGACCTAACGAACGGCCCGGGTATGGAATCATCATTGAACCATAACTGAAAGAATCTCCTTGGGCCTTAACTTCCTAACCTGCCTGTTCATAATAGCAATAGGCTCCTCCTCAAAGGCTAAGGACTCATCTAACTGAACTAACTCTAACCGAAGCACGAGAGACTCATCCAGAATATACCACCATAGTATAGAGACATGAAACACAAGATGCACACTGGAAAGAGCAGGAGGCAAGGCTAACTCATCAGCAACCTCTCCAATACTACAAAGGATCTCAAATGGCCCAATAAACCTCAGACTGAGCTTACCCTTCCTCCCGAACCTTATCACGCCCTTCATGGGTGATACGGAAGGAACACACTGTCATCCACCATGAACTCTAGATCTCAAACTCTTCGGCCAGCATAACTTTTTTGCCTACTCTGGGTAGTGCGAAGTCTCTCTTGAATAATCCGAACTCTATCTATAAAATCACACAACAAGTTGGTACCCCACAACCTAACCTCGAAAGCATTAAACCAACCCACCGGAGATCTGCACCGCCTACCATACAAATCCTCGAACAGAGCCATCTGAATGCTGAAATGGTAACTATTATTATATGCAAACTTTGCCAAGGCTAAACACTAGTCCCACTGCCCCTGAAATTAATAACACAAGCTTGCAACATATCCTCTAAAACCTTAATAGTATGCTCTGATTGACCGTCTATCTGCGGATGAAAAGCGGTGCTAAGTTCAATGCTAGTACCCAACTCTCTCTGAGTAGACCTCCAGAAGTGCGAAGTGAATTGAGTACCTCCATTGGAGATGATAGAAACTGGCACACCATGCAAACGGAAAATCTCCCGAATATAGATCTGAGCTAACCTCTCAGAACTGTAGGAAGTCTGAACTGGCAAAAGGTGAGCACACTTCATCAACCTATCCATGATAACCCAAATAGCATCAAATCTCTGCAAAGTACGTGGCAAACTGACTACAAAGTCCATAGCAATTTGCTCCCATTTCCACTCCGATATAGGTAGCCTCTGAGAAAAACCACCTGGCCTCTGGTGCTCAAACTTCACCTGCTGACAGTTCAAGCACCTAGATACGAATGCTAAAATATCCCTCTTCATCCCACCCCACCAGTAGTGCTGCCTCAAGTCACGATACATCTTAGCTACCCCGGGATGAATGGAATACCTTAAATAATGAGCCTCCTCCAATATCAATTTGACCAAGTCACCAACTCTAGAAATGCAGATACGACCCTCGATCCTCAAAATACCCTCTGAATCCAAAGTCGCCTTCCTAGACTCACCGCCCAACACTTTGTCACGAATAATCCTCAACCTTGCATCATCAAACTATTGTGCCTGAATCTGCTCCAACAAGGAAGATCTAGCCTCAATACAAGCAAGAATATGGCCCGGCTTGGAAATGTCAAGTCTAACCAACCTATTAGCCAAGGACTGGACGTCCCAAGCTAAAGGTCTCTCCTTTGTCGCTAAGCAATCCAAGCTACATTACTCACCGCCTTCCGGCTCAAGGCATCTGCCACCATATTTGCCTTGCCTGGATGATAAAGAATAGAGATGTCATATTCCTTTAGTAACTCCAACCACCTACGCTGCCTCAAATTTAGGTCCTTCTGGCTAAAAATATACTGAAGACTACTATGGTCAGTAAATATCTCACAATGCACACCATAAAGATAATGCCTCCACATCTTAAATGCGAAGACTACCACTGCTAACTCCAAGTCATGTGTGGGGTAGTTCCTCTCGTGAACCTTCAACTATCTGGAAGCATATGCAATAACCCGACCCTGTTGAATCAACACATAACCTATGCCAATACCTGATGCATCGCAATACACGGTGAAACCCTGACCCTCGACCGAATGAGTAAGAATTGGAGCTGAAGTCAACAAGGCCTTGAGCTTAAGAAAGCTTGCTTCACACTCATCTGACCACTGGAAGGGAAAATTCTTCTGAGTCAATCTAGTCAAAGAAGCTGCTATCAAAGAAAAACCCTCCACAAACCATCTATAATAACCTGCCAACTTGATGAAACTGCGAACCTTGGTAGGAGAAGTAGGCTTAGCCCACTCACAAACTGCTGCAATCTTCACTGGATCCACCATAATCCCATCCTTGGACACCACGTACCCCAAGAATGCCACAGAATCAAGAAAAAACTCACACTTAGTGAATTTGGCATACAACTGATGGTCTCACAAGGTCTAAAGTACAACTCTAAGATGCTGCTCATGCTCTTCTCTACTCCTCAAGTAAATTAGAATGTCGTCGATGAACACAATGATAAATGAGTCTAAGTAGGCACTGAATACATAGTTCATCAACTCCATAAATGTTGCTGGGGCATTAGTCAACCCAAAAGACATGACTAGGAACTCATAATAGCCAATACCAGTCTTAAATACAGTCTTTGGGATGTCCTCAGCCCTAATCCTCAACTGGTGATAACTGGACCTCAAATTTATCTTAGAGAATATCGCTGCACCTTGTAGCTGATCAAACAAATCATCAATATGCGGCATCGGATATGTGTTCTTAACTGTCACCTTATTCAACTGTCTGTAGTCACTAAAATATATACATTGATCCATCCTTCTTCTTCACAAACAGAATCGGAGCACCCTACGGAGCCACACTAGGCCTGATAAACCCTTTACTCAACAGATCCTGGAGCTGATCCTTAAGCTCCCTTAACTCAGTAGGTGCCATCCAATATGGAAGAATAAAAATGGGCTTGGTGCCCGGATCAAAATCGATACCAAAATCAATGTCACGATCAGGAGGAAAACCTAGAAGTTCAGAAGGAAACACATCTGAATACTCACAAACCATGGGAACTGAATTAAGAGAAGGTGTGGTGGCACTAGTATCACAGACATGGGCAAGATAAGCAAAGAAACCCTTCCCAACCAACCGCTGGGTGCTCAGAAAAGATATAACTCCCTTCGGTATGTGGCTATCAACTTCCTTCCATATGATAGGAGGGATACCAGGCATCCGAAGAGTAACAGTCTTGGCGAAGAAATCCAAGACCGCATGATAAGGAGACAACCAATCCATGCCCAATATCACATCAAAGTCAACCATATAAAGTACAACCAAGTCTACCCATGTGTCGTACCCTAAGATAGTCACCACACAAGCTTGATACACCTGATCCATTACTAAAGAATCACCTACTAGGGTAGATACACGCAAGGGCACATGCAAAGACTCGCAAGCAGACTCCAGACGAGTAACATAATAAGCAGATACATATGAGAATATAGACCCCGAATTAAACAAAGAAGAAGAATATTGATGACAAATGGAGATCGTACCTGTGATCCAGCATCTGAAGCCTTGGCCTCTGCCTGGCCTAGAACTGCATACATGTGGCTCTGACCGCCATGACCACCTGACCTACCAGACTAAGTACCACCTTTAGTACCCCAGGGACCACTCCTACTACCCTATGAACTGCCTCTAGCTGGTGGTGATGGAGCCCTGAGGGCCAGAACCAACTGATCTTGTCGTCTCTAATGCGGTACTAATGAACAATCTCTAGCAAAGTGTCCTATCTCGCCACACTCATAACAACCCCGACCATATGTACCCCGTTGTGAAGACCCAACTGAATTAGAATGACCACCATCACCTGTGGACCCTGAATTTCTACCTCGTGGAGCAGGAATGATATGATGGCTACTCTGACCTTAGAAGTGCTGCCTGAATAGGCCGGCTCAACTGGAAGCACTACTGGTGCTGATCTCTACCATAAAGCCTCTACCACGGGTCTAGGAACTGCTGAAACTGCCTTGATGGCGGGGCCTCTTATTGTTGGCCCCTTGGGCCTCATGAAGTACGCCCTCAATGGTACGGGCATGATTCACCACCTCAAGAAAAGACTAACATGATGCTACCATACCCTCTGTATCCAAGCAAAGATGCAAGGTCAAACCTCAAACAAATCGACGTACTCTCTCGTGCTCGGTGGGCAGAATCATAGTGGCGTATCTGGACAACTGGTGGAAGAGAACCTTATACTCAGTTACAGTCATAGATCTCTGCTCCAACCCGGAGAACAAATCCATCAACCGCTCTCTTATGCTCTGCGGTACATACTTCTCTAGAAAAGCTGCAGAGAACTGGGCCCAAGTAAGTGGAGGTGACCCGGCTGGTCTGCAAGCAACATATGACCTCCACCACTATTTTGCTGGACCATCCAGCTGAAACACGGTGCAATCTGCTCTATGTTACTTTACTAACCCCAAATTATGTAATCTCTCCTGGCATCTAGTTAGAAACTCATGTGCATCCTCCCTAGAAGCACCTGAAAACCTCGGAGGACCCAATATCAAGAACCTACCAAGCATCTTCTGCTCCTCAGAAGACATAACTGGCATGGCTGGAAGAGGTGGAGCAACTGTAGGAACTGGTAATACCTCTAATCTGGGATTCACAGTAGCAGGTTGTGCTCCTGTACCCTGTGTTGTTGCCTGAGTTGAAGTCTGACTATCATTTCTAACCTGAGAACCAATCGGAGTGGCCGGCAAAGCTGCTGGTGCATTCATACCCTCAAGGAACCCTAATAACTAAACTAAAGTGTCCTACAACACTGGAGTAGCCACAAAACCTGGTGGATGCTGGGTTGGCCCCATATGCTCTGGCTCATAGTGAACCTCATCCACTCTAACCTCAGGCTCTGGTGATGGTACTCTAGCCCGGGCCTAAGTTAGCACCACAGCCCGTGCCCTACCTCGACCTCTGGGTCGACCTCTACCCCGTCCCCTAGCTAGGGCTCTAACTGCAGGCACATGGGCCTCGTCCTCACCCGCTGTAGATCTCATCCCAACATCTGAGAAATAGTGAAACAAAGATACTCAGAAGTTGAACAAGTCAACAACGCACGACAAGGAATCAAACAACATGACACATTTCCTAGGAATGTCCTATAGCCTCTCGCAGATTGGATATGGGTATCATCATACTGATCCACGAGATTCGACTAGACATTTGCTCTTGTACTGGCAAGACCGGTGAACCTAGAGCTCTAATACCACTCTGTCATGACCCAAAACCAGGCCATGATGGCATCTACATAAACCCCCTAGTAGACAAGCCAAAACCCAATAATGTAGAAGTAAATTAATAACAATTAAACTAAGGAAAAGCGGAAGATATAAAAGAATGATAGGGCCAATAGCATATATACATACCAAGGTACAAAATATACATAAGATGGCTCTAAAGTGATCAAAGAGACAAAACAACATGAGAACCAACCCGTACCTGGTGTTGCTAGTACAAGAGCGACTAAAGTAAGGAGTAGCTATACAATAGAATCTGTTTATACAAAATACAAAATATAGACAGAATATACAAGATGGAAAGCATGTAAAGTCTCCAAAAGCACCGGGAGCTCACCGCGATCCGAACTGCAATAGGCCTCAAACGACAGGAAGGTCAGTGAAGGTGGTTCATAATAGGTGTTGCATCAGAAAAGATGCAGAGTGTAGTATGAGTACCAAGACAATGGGTACTTAGTAGGCATCGTAGGCCGACCGAGCACAGAAAGATAATATATATATATATAATAAGATATAGGAAAGCAGTCAAAATACAGGGATCCACCTAAATCTAGTTATAAAGCCAAAAATCGAAACAACCAAAATAATAAAAAGGGTAAAGTAATAACAAGATCAACCGAAATCAACCGATAATCCAAACACACCCAAGGCCAATGTAATGCGATGTGACAATGATGTAATGTATGTTTGTGTACAAGTCAAACTCAGTATCTAGTACACGAGCACCCGGGATGGAACATTGAGCTTATCAAATGTGTACAGGAAGGAAAAACCCGAAATAGAGTGTCGAGCACCCGAAATTGACCTCAGACTCATCAATGTATGCATAAAAGTAAGACCCGAGATAACACATCAGGTGCCTGGAATTTAACCTCAGACTCATCAACGTATGCATAAAAGTAAAACCCAAGATAACACATCGAGCACCCGAAATTTAACCTCAGACTCATCAACATATGCATAAAAAGTGGTATTTTTCCTTTTTCCTCCAAAAAATCAGTAACAATCCCAAAGCAATCCTTTTAAAAGCCCAAAGATCATGAAAATCAGATAGTTGTCAAGTGTAAGACCAAAAAGCCTTAAAATAATTCTTTTCTGCACCAATAGCATGACAATGCAGTATGAGCATATAAATTTTCATGTTCAGAGAAAATACACAAAAAGGCAAAACTGGGCAAAGTACCCTCCAAACCAATAGAACTGACCTGGGACTCCGTCCAAATCCAAGCTATGGACTCGGGCTCACAGTTACACATAACAATAGAATAAAGTGAAAAGATACCAAAAATAAAGTGAAAAGCACCGAGAAGATCTACTCTACCTCTAAAGCCTCCTAAAAGCATACTAAGGATTCTATACTAGCCATAAAGATACTACAAGCTCCTAGGCTAAGGATAAGCATGATAATTTTAAACTATAATCCGAAATGGCCAATTTAAAGCAATAAACAAGATTTAAGCCTAAATTTATCTAATATCTACCTAACATTCCAGTATCATAAACATATATATAATCTAGCTAAACTCAATCTAGAAGGTAAACCGTAACCTACCTCGTGGACGAACTGCAAACACAAACAGTCACTCACGTGCCTTTCCCTTTCGAACAGCCTCAGAAAGCTGCCACGCTCTCAAAAACATAATCTAGGTGTCAAGACGAGAAGAACGACACCCATATTGATATACGGAAAATTAGGCCAGAAATAGAGTTGAAAAATGACCCTTGAGGCCCTTGCAACAAAATAGAAAATAAAATTTACAATTACGCCCGCGGTGGATTTAAGAACCCATGCTCAAAGTTTGAGCGCGAATGGAGTTCTTTTCGGGGCTCAAAACATCCCCGAAGTGCTACTAATTCAAGAGGACAACAATAGAGAATCAAGGATTCGGAGGGCGAAAACTTACCAAAAATCGAGAGAGCAAACGCCTAGGAGGTGAGTTTCACTGTCCCACCAGCATGCAAGTTCAAGAACAGATTTCTACAAGGATTATCCAAGCTCCAAAAATAAATCAACAATGGAGTTTTAGTAAATGGAGAAGAAGAGAGCTTTGGGAAAGGATAACTTACCAATTATCGAGGGAGAATGAATTCGTGAAGATCAACTGATTTCCCCAAGCTTATGAACTATTAGGAGCAATTTGGTAGAGCGAATAAGGTGTTTAAAGTTGGAAAACAAGAGCACATAAGGCTGGAAAAATGAAGTGGATAGCTTAAATAGTTGTCTGGGGTCCTTCATTGCGATCGCTATAGGACCCCACGCGTTCGCGAAGAAGAGCGGGCCAGACCATCGCGGTCACGATAGGCCAGCCACACGATCATGTAGAGCAAGACCCAGCCTGCTTCATCGCGATCGTGACAAGCAATCTTCACAATCGTGATGGTCAAAAAACTAGACCATCGGGAATGCCATGACCACCTCGCGATCGCGATGACTAAACTGGTCTGTAACTTTATTGCAGCACCCAACAATTTACAAGGCAGAAAACGTCATCCGATGAACCCTCAGGATTCATTCAGAATGCCATGAACATGAACCAACCATGCTACCCAACCAGAAATAACATTCCAAACTCGATGGAATCGGCAAAACTCTCAATGGAGATCGTTTTAATGAAAAAGTGGTCTCCATGCCCAAAACCAACTCGAAACTCAACACCTCAAAACAAGTCTGGAAGCCTCGGGACCTGAACCAAAGGTCCCCTAGCCTAAAGTTGACATTTTGGAGATAAATACACTAACAGAATTTCCATCCGAGGCCGTCTTCTTCGCATATTGACCAAAGTCAACCCTACCAGCCAAACTAGCATGAAAACACAGAAAGCAACACAAAACCAAACCAAAAGCACTCAGACATAGACCAATGGTCCTACTAGACTAAATTCCCTATTTCAGAGCAAACAGAACTGTCAGAATTTAGTTCTAAGCACATTTACCAAGAAAGTTGACCAAAGTCAAAGATTTTCTAAGTTCAAGTTCTAAAATAGGGAAATGGTTATGACGACCTAAGGAATGGCTTGGGCATTAAACCGTCAGTCCTTACAAGTCATAAATGACCTATAGCCGCTGAGGGAAAGCTCTAAATACAGAAAAAGGATGAAAAATATAAAATGACCTAGAGGGTCATTACAAAAATACCGAGGAAAGATTGACACAAATATAAGAATCTGTGATGTTTTTGGCCATTGGTATGAAGAAGAAAATTGACAATAATAAAGTAAGCCAAGAAGAGTTCGAGACTATAAGGTAACTCACACTAGCTAGTCGTATTTTCCTTGGGATTGATGCACTACCAGGGTGTCCCAAATTGCCACAAAATGGAGATGGAAACTCTGAGGAGGAGTTAGAGTAGCTATATCTAGAGGGTGTCTATTCAACCCTTTCTTTTTTTATTGCGTGACGACACCACAAATTTTTAAGTGTGGATGGGAATTCTTGTGCTTATCTACTACTCCTACATTGGTTGATGATATTTATATGATCTTGTTGTTGTAGTAGTTTGATGTAGTTTTTATTTTGGTTATGTGAGTGTGTCATAGTTTTAGTCTTAATGTTTTAGCAAATAATGAACAAAAATTACGAAATGAGTTTCTTAGTTTTTAGTTATTTTTTCCTTTAGTGTTTTTATGGACACATCTTCCCACCTTTTTGTAATGACCCTTCTGGTCATCTCACATTTTCTCCTTTATTGTAATGTTAGAGCTAGCCTGTAGTGGCCTCAAGTCATTTATGAATTGCTGGAACCAGTAGTTCGGTGCCTAGGACGTCTGTTTGGTCTATATGGTCGTTTCCTTATTTTAGAGCTTCAACTTTGGATATCATTGACTTTAGTCAACATTCTTATCTATCGTGCTCGGAATTGAATTCCAACAGTTTTGTTGTCTCAAGAGCGTGAACTTTGGTCTAGGAGTACCTTTTCGGGATCCGGGATCTATTCAGCTTGGAATTCTCTCTCGTTCTGTGTTTTCAGGCCAGTTGGGCTTGTTTAGTTGACTTTGGTCAATATTTGGAGAATACGGCCTCAAATGAAAATTTTGTCAGTGTTGTTAGCTCTAGATCATTGAGTTTAGGCTAAAAAGACTATTGGTTCGGGTCCCGAGGCTTCCAGAAATGATTTTGGCCCTTGAGTTCCATTTTGGAATAGTTGGCCTAAGGTTGATCTTTGGGCGTGAGGCCCACTTTTCATTAAATAGATCTTCGATGAAAGTTTCATTGATTTTGTTGAGTCTGGAACATCGTTTCCACTCAAATAGCACTATTGGTTTTTGAGTATCGGATTTTGATTGTGTCCGAAATGCCCCGTAGAAATTTTGGCATTGATGGTTGCTGGTATGGCGCCAGGGCACCACGCCTGTGCGCGCGCACCTACGTGCCCATGGCCGCCCCTGCGCCTCAGCGCCCATGCCACTGCCTGGCCTCCTATGCACCAATACCCATGGTCAGCGCCCCTACGCCCACGCACCAGCGCCCATGCGCCTCAGCTGGCCACCTTAAGTAGTTGTTGACACCTCTTTTTCCAGCCTTTCTCCCCTTCTTCCAAGCTCGTTTTCTCAACCATTTTTACACCAAATTCCTTCAAATCTTCACCTGCTCTTACCCATAACTTGGATGAATAATTGTTGCTGATCCTGGTGCATTCTTGGCCTCTTGAAAAGGGTAAATTCTCGTGTTAATTTTCGTTGTTTTCCATAAATTTCATCCTTTAAATTTCTTAAATTCTTGGCTGTTTTGAGCCCCAATTAATGTCTGTTTCCGCTCAAATTTTGAGCATGTTCTCCTGGAATGTGGAGAACACATGGGTGTTTCTTATTTTCAATTTTGGGTTGCGGGGACCACATGCTCGCTTGTGACCCGAAGTTTGACCGGACTATTATTATAGAATTATAGGTATTGTTAGTCTCGTTTTGATGTGTAGATTATTGTGTTGATAGTATTTTTGCAAATTAGAGCTTTTTGGAGCAGTTTGAGCCTAGACGACGTTGTTCCCGCTGCTAGTCATCAGACGACAGGTAGGTTATGGTTTACCTAATCTTGACTTTGCATATATAAACTATAACTGCACTAATTAGTATCCTTGGTGGGTTGATATAGGTTGGTACCCTCAGACCTTGTCTGCCTTTTCTATCCATTTATTTCATACGTTATTTGTAGTATTTGCGTAGTATCGTATATTACCCTTGTGGTCCTGTGCGGCCTTGTAGTGACTCTGGACCATAGACGGTGGGATATTTGGGAATGTCTATGAGTCCCAGACATTGTGACCTTCTAGGGTGGTTGTTTGTGCTATCGAACCGATTATGACTATGCAGGGCTGATAGGAATGTTTGTGAGCCACTTTGGGCTAAACGTATTGTCTGCGAGCATATTCATTCATGAAAAAGGATTTTTTGCATGTTTTACTACTGTTTTGGCTTTGGACTGACTATCACCATTTTTCAAAACTTTGCATGGCCTCGAGGGCCCAATTTCAGTATAAATAAGGATAAAATGAGATTTGAATGCATTCATACGAGTTTTCCTACTGATACTAGGCTTGGTAGGGCCATCGCCCTAGACATGATTTTCTACAGATTTAGACCCGAACACATGTCGGGCACCCTATTTAGGGATTTGAGACTTGATTCTTGATTTAGACCCGGATATGCTTTGGCACCCTCCGGGATGGTTATTGAGACTTTATTATTGATTTTGTACCCAGATATACTTTGGGCACCCTTTGAGAGGGTCTTACAGATTGCTACTACTATTTAGACCCGGTTCAATTCTGGGCATATACTATGAGGTTTTGAGTATTGAGCTACTATATGAGATTGCACGGTTTTGTATGTGGTCTATGAGTAGATTTTCATGGACCTTGTTGATCCAGGACCTAGGGCCTTGGGCTGCGTATGTCAGATGAGGGGTGTACGATGTAGTAGAGGTACACGGGCAGTGTCCTTCCATGGGGACTGCCTCTAATGGGCCTTTGGGGTACCGGAGGGGGAGCATACGAACTACTTTCACATCATATCATTATCATGCGTTTGGTATCCCGATTCCACCCTTGTTTGCTGTGTGTTCAGTGTACACACTGGTTGTATAGGCGGCCAGAGGGTTTGTATTCACTTGATTGTGTTCCTCGATTGTATGTGCGGCCATTGGGACTGTAGGTAGATTATATTAATTCTTTCATTTCATAGAGCTAGTTATATTCCTTGCTTCAATTGGATTAGTGGTTTTTGGCCTGTGGAGGCCCGAGTTGTATTGGCCTGAGATTATTGAGGGTCTAGTGGATCCCATATTACTGAGATGCTGATTATGTAGCTTTCTGAGCGGATGTGGGGTTTTGATTCCAGTTTTATCCTGACTTGATTAGCAGATTTGGATACTTGTGGGTTAGTTATTCCATCTTAGACTTGACTTGTAAGTTAATCACGTCTATTTTTATCTTGGTATTTGATGTCTTAGGCATATTTATGTTAGTATGTGATTTCTAGTTCGATTGTTGGCTTGCTTTACTTCTTTCCCATTATCTTTGAGGTTATCGATATACTACCCATCTCTTTAAATTCTCTTTATATATATACTGTTGTTGAAAGGATCCCAGGTGCTTCCTTCTTTATTCTTTCACCTATGTATCTGTGTATGTATATCTTCTGTGCTAGCATATTTTACTTGTACTCTTGGTTGAACTACTCTTGTGCTAGTTTCCTTGTGCTTCTTTCTTGCTTTCTGTGACTATTTTCCTTGTATTTTGCTTATTATTGCTTTTATATTTTATATGCACTCAGTCGGCCAATGATGCCTACTAGGTACCTGTTTCTTAGCATATGGTACTCATACTATACTTCTGTAATTTTGGGTGCAGATATTAGTGTCAGCTTTCACCGTTGATCGCATTGGAGACTCGAGCAGCTTTTTGGATCTTTGAGACTAGGGCGAGCGCCTGACGGTTGGGGCTTGACCATATCTCATCTTTGTACTGTTACTCTTTGTATATTTGGAGACAGTTGTACTTCTCTTTTGTTACTTTTATCCCTTGTATTCTATTAGAAGCCTCTGTACTGTCGATACCAAGTCTTGGAGTTGGTGTAATTTTCTTATATATATTTGGGTTTTAGCTTCCTCTTGTCTTTATCTTATTTTACTTTCGCTTATTTTAGCTTATCATGCGTATTGGTTAGCTTGTTGCCCATTACTAACTGTTTTGGACTATAAGAATTGGTTCGCCTACTGGAGGGTTGTAGGTGCCATCATGACCTGAGAAATTGGGTCATGACACTTTTGAGTTTTCTTCCCGTATGTTCTTTTCCAAGAAGATTGACCATTAAACCGGGGAAATTTGAATTTTTAGTTAGTTTTTTTAAAGAATTTTTTTGTTTTTAGTTTTAGAAGGTAGGCTGATCTCAAGTTAGGATATCACCTCTATTGATAATGGACAAAGAGGAAAGAACAAGAAGGAAAGTAAACAAAACAATGATATGTGGATTAATATTCAAACTCTTGAATTTATGGGCAACAAGGGACTTGATACCCTGACCTCCCAATTGAATTCAACAATTCAAACACAAACCCTAGTTTGAGAAAAAAAATCAAAGGAAACCAAGAAACCACAAATAAGTAACCTTCGATTAACCAAACCAAGAAGTTCACCAGCAATTCCAAAATTCACACTACTAAAATTACCAACTAATACTAGGCTTCACCTAGAAACTACAAGCTAAATGCTAGGCTTCACCTAGAAACTACAAGCTTCAAAACTCAAAATTCAATATTCATCAAAAAACTCACAAAATAAAGAAATATCCTATTTATACTAAAGGAAATAAGAAGACATTGGCTTTTTACAATATTGCCCTTAATGAGGCAAGGGCCTTGTTTGGTTGTCTTCTTTGTGGATTCTTGAATTTAAAGACTAGCCACTTGCAGAAATGACCTCTTTTCTTCATCCACATCACTCCCATGAACTTCTAAGCTTCCCTTTTCACGAACATCATATGTGTCATCCATGCCATCTATGCTCGTGTCAACCATGTCATCCATGGTAGTATCATCCTTCCCTTCTTGAAAATGATTCGTTCTTGAATCCAAACCTTAAAAACACATGAGAAGGACAATAACCAAAACATCCTCAAAGCATGAGGGTTAGTAAAAGGGTTAGCAATAATATCACCATGCCAAGGAAGCACAAATTTGAGATACAACCAAATATTCTTTGCTTTCAATAAAAGCAACTCATCATACAAGGTGCAAATGTTTTGGTTATGATAAACATCAAGAGACAAGGCAAACACAAAGGTCTTTGTGGTATCAAGAATTCCAAAAGATGGTATCATATCTAACTTTGGAGCCATAAGACACAATTGTTTCATTGTTTCACAAGAAGGCCACACCAAAAGTGGTGCAATCACCCATAAGGGTTCATTTGGGTCAAAGAAGTAAAAGACCCACATATCTTTACCTCTATACAAAATAAATCCCACACCACCACGGGTATCATCAGAAGCAAAAAGGTAGTAGATAAAGGTGTTAAGCTCACTATTCTCATCTAGGGCATGCCAAAAAATAAGGACACCGATAGATAAGAAGAGACATTTCAAGCACAACACAACACTCTCTATCAAGCAACTTTCAAAAGGAAGGAAGTGCACCAACAAATCCATGATACTAGAATAGTCGAGGGATCTATTAGGAGTCAAATCACTCCATTCCAAATAATACTCCCAAGGAGTTGGGGTCACTCCTATCATAAAACCAAGTATGCTTCCAAGAGTTCCATTTGAAACTTCAACTTGTCCAACCCTATGAAGGTGACAAGGAGCTTTCAATATCCATGGACTCTCCCAAAAACAAATAAGCAACTTAGCATCCACTCGAGGGTTCTCAAGCCCCTTTACTAGGTTGGGCAATCTTTGATGCCCAATCAAAGCTATAGGGAGACGTGCTTCGGTCTTTCCAATTGCAAATACACACTTTAAGGCAAGAATGTTAACAATATGGAATTCACAATTTGGAACACAAGAAGATGAGATTAAGCATTTCAAGTACACTTTATTGTTATTCCTCAAACAAACTCCCATAAAAGTGGATAAACAAGCGGAGTCATGCTTCTAAAAATCCATCCTAACACCTCAACTTGTCGAACCACATAAGTGTGACAAGGAGTAGAATATATAAATCGGGCATCACAGATGCACCATGGATTCTTTCCCAAATAATAACTATGGTTGGCATTCAAAACATAAAACTCACATAACTTAAGCATAGCCAAAACCAACCATGAATACATTGGAGCTATATCATCATTCATATGGTAGGGTATGAGGTCATACAATTTCCAAAACCTACCTACCATAGGAAAAATGTCATCATAACTCCAAGGATTGCTTGGAATAAGAAGGGAAGGGTACATACCTAGAAGACGGGACTTTGAGTGTGCATTCTTGTCCACCACACTTGGTTTCCCAAAGCTTTCCCTCCAATGCATCATCTTGGACCCATAGACTTGGTCCTTTTGTTCTTTCTTAGGAGTTGACTTGCTAGGTAGCTCCATCATTAGGCCTTCAACCCTTTGTTCGTAAGGGACTTTGTTCGTAAGGGACTTTGTTCGGATCCTTCTTTAGAAATAATTGTCCATGAACCTGTAAAAGAGAAGGGATGGTACTAGGAAAAATGCTAGCACTATGGTTAGTTAGGCAACAATGGATTGGTATTGGCAAGTCCCACAATTAACTGCTCCTTGTGCACCTTTTTCCAGTCACTTCTTGGATCATCAATCTCATACAACTTCCCTTCTTCAGCTAATTCTTTCTTCTTCTTTTCAAGTTCCTCTCTCTTAAGTACTTTCTGAAGCTCCCTCATTATCTTGTAGTCCTCACTCACTTGATAGGGTGTTAAAGGTACATGAGTGTGCTTTCGTCCTCCAAATACAAATGAGTATTTGTTGGACTCCACTTGATATCAAAAATCCCTACCGGCTAGCCAAGGTCTACCAAACAACATATGACAAGATTGCATGGGAAAAACATTACATAACATCTCATCTCGATACTTGCCAATGTTAAAATTCATGACCACTTGCTTGGTTACCTCTACTTCATCATTCTCAATGAGCCATTGAAGTGTGTATGTATTGGGGTGTCTTTGTGTAGGAAGATTCATTCTATCAACCATAGTACAACTCACCACATTAGTACTACTTCTACCATCAATGACCAAGGAACATACCCAATCCACCATCTTGAACCTTGCATGAAATAGATTCACACTTTGATCAAGTTCTTCTTTAGAAAGATCCCCTATGATTCACTTTAGATCACAAGAAGAGTTCAAATCCTCCTCCAACTACTCATCATCAATATTTGAGGTTGCTTCATCATGCCTAACCTTAGGCTCATCACAACTATTCCCAACCTCATACTCTATCACATTTTTAGCACAAGGTCCATCACACAAGATAACATTTGACCTATTTTGTGGACACTTTCTAGCAATATGTCCTTCACCTTGACATTTATAACATCGAATGATAGAAGGAGAAGAAAATTGAGGTATATCATGATTACCTCCATAGTCTTGGTCTTTCCCTTTTGTGTTGTAGTTAGCTTGAATAGCTTGACTACTATCTTGGAACATTGGAAGACTCACCATGTTGTCACCCATCCCGTGATTTGGAAAACCTTGACCACCATATCAATCACTTCGGTCTTCACACCTTCCTTCTTCATCCCTATACCTATCTCCACTATCCCATTTCCCTTGGCATCTCATGCCTTAAATCGTACCAAAGCCTTCGATATATTTCGTACCTCCATGAAATATATAAGGTACATGCAATATATCTTGGTTGGAACATAAGGTACATGCAAGGATGCATATGATATCACGAAATATATCACATGCATCCTTGCATGTACCTATCTCAAGGATGCATGTGATATATTTCGTGGAGGTGCTTGGCTTGTATCTTGGTTTTCCACAAAAGAAGGACTTCTTTGTGGTGGATGATATGGTTGTGTATTTCAATGTGTGGTGACTTGACTAACATAGCTCAACTTCATTCGGAATGTAGTTTGAGTGTAGGTTTGGTTCCAATTTGGTTGGGGGTAGTATAGGTTGGATTCTTGACCCGAGGTCCTTCTTGTTTCTTCACTTTGACTTGTCATAGGGAACCTCCTTTCAATCATACTGTCCATATTTTTCACCCTTTCCTCTATACCTCCAAACCTCCCATTTGTTTCAACCACCCTTTCATTGATATTGTCACTCTCCTGGACACATTGGAATTTGTCCCCATATTGTTCACCGAGATCCTTCCTCCATGGTTATAAGGAAAATAATTAGACATTATACCTACAAAACTCAACAAACAATATTAGTAGAAAAAGCCTCACATCACTCGTATGTAAACTCTCAACTCACCTCCTAAAGTGTCGTCTCAAAATTGGTAGTGAACAAGCTTTGCTTGATCAATTCAAGATCACCTATCCTTTGTGGTGGAGTGGATTCTTGTGACTCATGCAAGACGAACGACTCGATTTAAGGTAAAGGGAATTGAATCAAGAAGTTTATCAACGAATTAAGATGAGAGAAGTTGAAGAAAAGAAGCACGAATGAATTCAGACTCAAGAATTAAGTAACAAAAGTAGGAGAAACTACTTGTTGTTGCTTAATTTGGAGAATCAAAGAGATGATTTGATGTTTAAAAACTAATCAACAAGTAATTAAAGATGTTAATTAGTAGAGGAATTGAAGAAAATGAGTGTAGAAGAAGAAATGGACCAAATCTGACAATTAGAAAAATTCTGAAGGACCAAATTTGACAATTAGAAAAATTCTGAAGGACCAAATCTGACAATTAGAAATATTCTGAAGGACCAAATCTGACCCTTAGAAAAGCGTTTGGGGGGATGAAATTAACTTTTGCAAACTTGGACATAATGCTTCAAATTTTGGGACCCCAAAATTTTTCTAAGTGTTGGAAACCACTTTCTCTCTTAAGTTGACTTCCACGCTGGCAGCCACTTGGCTGCTGACTGGTGATGTGTGGCGCTGAGATGTGGCACTGTGTGGTGTTGTGTTGACGCTGATGTGGCTGCTGACGTTGCATCTACGTGGATTTTTTTTTTCAATTTCAAATTTTTTTTTCAAATTTCATTTTTTTTTAAAATTCCACAAATGGACCTAACAAATAACTTTTACCAAAAATTCAAGAGTCTTGAAGATCAAATGTACCTTTTTATCTTCTTCTTCCTCAAGAACTTTTGAAGATCCTCAAGAACACCAACACAATACCCTTCTTCAAAACTCTACCAAATCACACCAAAATTTAGAATTAGCTTTCCCTTGACATAAGGAAGAAACCCCAATAGTTTTTTTGTTCCAATTTCTCCCCAATCAAAAGACCCACTTTTCAAGTTTGCAAGTTTCAAAGCTTCAAAGTGTTTCAATGACAACTTCACTTCGACAACTCCAAATTGAATGAAATTTGAAATCTAGACTCAAAAAATAATACAGAATATGAATCTATTGTCAAAAATAAGAAATTCAAACAAAAAATATTTTTTGATTTTTTTTGGACTTTTTTTTTTTGATTTTGTAAATATCAAATTACCAAGACTTAGATTTATGGGAATAAACCTAAACCAAGCTTTGATACCAAATGATAACGGACAAAGAGGAAAGAACAAGAAGGAAAGAAAATAAAACAAGGATATGTGGATTAATATTCAAACTCTTGAATTTATGGGCAACAAGGGACTTGATACCCTGACCTCCCAATTGAATTCAACAATTCAAGCACAAATTCTAGTTTGAGAAAAATCAAAGGAAACCAAGAAACCACAAATGAGTAACCTTCGATTAACCAAACCAAGAAGTTCACCAACAATTCTAAAATCCACACTAATAAAATTATCAACTAATGCTAGGCTTCCCCTAGAAAATACAAGCTAAATGCTAGGCTTTAAATAGAAACTACAAGCTTCAAAGCTCAATATTCAATATTCATCTGAAAACTCCTTGCAAAATAAAGAAATATCCTATTTATACTAAAGGAAATAAGAAGACATTGGCTTTTTACAATGTTGCCCTTAATAAGGCAAGGTCCTTGTTTGGTTGTCTTCTTTGTGGATTCTTGAATTTAAAGCCTAGTCACTTACATAAATGGCCTCTTTTCTTCATCCACATCACTCCCAAGAACTCCTAAGCTTCCCTTTTCACAAACATCGTATGTGTCATCCATGCCATCCATGCTCGTGTCAACCATATCATCCATGCTAGTATCATATATGAACACAAGCTTGGATTGTTTGAAATTTTTTGCAAAAATAAGAAGATAACCTTGCTTAAAAGACCTAAGATCATTTTTATGACTTGTATGCATGTTCTTAATATGAATTCTTGGTGGTTTATATACTAGAAATCTACGTGATACTATACATGTTGAATGTGTGCCATGTGTGATTTGAGGATTTACTTGAATTCTATGTCTTCAATTGGTCTGAACTTGCCTTGTGTGTTTTGTGAAGCAAAATAAAGTTAGTCATGTTAAGGAAGTGATAGAGGTGATTCTTCGATTAGCCATTCTTTTTAGGGATAATTTTGCAAGGAAGTGATAGAGGTGATTCTTTGATTAGCCATTCTTTTTAGGGATGATTTTGAATATGTACAATAAAATAATTAGTTTACAATAAATATAGTCAAGTTTTCTTTACAAAAAAAAAAAGCTAAAAAAAAACTAGCCACAAAACAAAATTACAAAAAAAAAACAGCCGCATTTATATGTAATGTATATATAATGTATCGATATTGTATAAGAGTTATATAATGTATCAATATTGTATAAATAGTGTATAAATATATATCGATATTATAAAATAGTGTATAAACGTGTATCGATATTGTATAAATAGTTATGTAATGTATCAATACTGCATTGCGTGTATATGTAATATATACTTAATAAAATATATAATGTATCGATATTGTATAAATAGTTATATAATATATATGTAATATATCGATATTGTATAAATGGTGTAAACGTGTATCAATATTGTATAAATTGAAATGCTATTGTGTTTATCCAATCACTCTCACCTTCTCTCCCCCTTAACCTCCATGCTCAAGAAATCAAAATAAGAGTCTCGAACCATTTGTTCTAATATTCAAGTTCATAAATAATTTTGTAATACGAAGTATTTTATCCTTTTTCAAGAAGTTGGACATAAGAATATTCTTAGTCCAACAACTGCTTTTTTGGTTTCTTTTCCAATTTTGTACTCCTATTATCAGCAAATAGTGGATTTAAACAATAAGAAAATAGTGAATCCATATTCTGCTCCATGGATGAAATTACTATTATTTGGTATAAACAAGATTAGTGTTCGATTTAACCAATTGTATACTAAATGGTCATTGCTGTTCCTCAAAGAAAAAAAGGTTAGGAATAGATAATGAATAAGAGTAAGAACAAACCAAATATGGATACAAAAAGGAGATGAATAGTTTGTTTTTTTTTGGTTCTTTTAGTGAATTTATGGTAGATAACTACCATAAAAATAAAGCCTTAAAATTCAATTCTTATATAGGCACATAAGTTCCTAATGTTAAAATTTTTAAACATAAACTTGTTGGTCCTGAATTTAGTTTTCACCTTGTACTGTTCCCAATTCTTGTGACAACACAACACTTTTCACCTCCCAAGAGAAACCGTAAATGGAATTTTAGGCCCCTTATCTTTCTGCCAGTTTCCACTTTTGGTTAAGGCTCACAAGCATGTGGTTATATATCGGCGAGAGAGGAAGAAAATGCAGAAGAAGAGGATGCAGAAGATGAAGAGTGGAAGAATAAGAATGGAGGAAGAGGAAGCAGAAGAAGAGGACGCAACAGAAGGGAGGAAGAAGCAGCAGAAGAAGAAGGAGGCTGCCATTTTTTTGGTAAAATAAAGAAAGGGAATTTTTTTGGTAATTAATATGGCTGAGTGGCTATTTTTCCTAATTATCCCTTCTTTTTATCATCTCTTGTACCTATCCTTGAATGTTATCCTTTCACTACCCAAAATTGGGCCACGATGGCGCCTAGATAACACCCGATAGGCAAGCCAAACCAATGATGCAGAAGGTAATAATACAATTTAAATAAGAAAAACAGAAGAGAAAATATAAGGAAATAGGGGCCAACAATATAGATACATATCAACTGCAATAAATATACAAAAATGGTCCTAAAGTGACCGAGAAGACAATATATATACAAGAACCAACCTTGCACCTGGTGTCACTGGTACAAGAGTGTCTAAAGTATGAAATAGCTATACAACAAGTATTATTTATCAAAAACACAAAATATAGACAGAAAGGTAGATGGAAAGTAGTAAAAATCTACAAAAAAGCCGAGATCTCACCATGATCCAAATAACTGCTGGCCACGAATGATAGGAAGATCAATGAGGGTGGCTCGTACTAGGTGTTGTATCAAAAAAAGATGCAGAGTATAGTCTGAGTGCCAAAATAATGGGTACTCAGTAGGCATCATAGGTCGACTGAGCTCAGAAAGATAATATATAATATAAACTAGAGGAAAGTAAACTGACTACATGGATCCACCTAAAATCTAGTTATCCATGGAGCATTGACATAATCTAGATAGATAGTGAAGATAATAATAATAACAAAGAAATAAGTAGACAACCATGGTAAAGAACAAGCCAAGAACCATCACGATGCTATGTGAAACCCATGCGATGCTGTATGTGGCCAATGCATGTGTCAGTTCGGAATCTTACCTCAAACACATAATATATAAGCATAAGTCTGGAATCTTACGTCGGACGGATGATAACATAACAAATGCTCTCCCCGAAGCTCAAGTTAGTGGAAAATGAGGCTTCTAGTTTAAAAATCCGGAATCAATAGTAAAGTGGTACAAATCCTTTTTAAAAGTTTAAAAAGCATAGTAAAAGTGAAAAGCCTCTTTTTAGCTCGGGAGCCAACCATTCTTCCTTTAGAAAGCTTCTTTATGTGCCATGCTCTTGATCACCAAAATGGATAAGTATATATATTTACAGTACACAGTCAATCAAGCATAAAAATATAAGTAGAGAATCGGGCAAGAGTGCCCTCTAAACAAGGTACTTACCTGGAACTCTGTCCAGTGTAAAGCTATGGCCTCGGGCTCATAGTTATGCAATAATGGTAAAAATAAGCGAAACAAGCAAAAAATAACTTTGAAAAACACTAAAAGCACTTACTCTACCTCTAAAACCTTCTAAAAGCATTCTAAGGATTCTAGGCTAGCCACAATAATTCTACAAGCTCCTAAACTTAGGATTAATAGTATAATTTAATTTATTGTCCCAAATGACCAATTTATACGATTACAGGATTTAAGCCTATAGCTACCCTAAGATTTAACCTAACATTCCAATAATTTATAAAATGTAGAATCTAATAAAGCAAAGTCTAAGAAAAATAAATCGTAACCTAACTGGAGGACGAACTTCAAGCCTAAACTGTCACTCATGTCCCTTCCTCTTTTGAACATCCTCAGAAAGTTTCCACGCTATCAAGAATATAAACTAGGCGTCAAGATGAAAAGAATGATGACCATATTGTCATACGGAAAATCAGGCAGAAAATTGAGTCAGAACACTACCCTTGGGGCCCATGCAACAAAATGGAAAATAAATTTTACAATTATGCTCGCATCGAGTTTATAAACCCATGCCCAAAATTTGGGTGCGAATAGGACTCGTTTTGGAGCCCAAAACAGCCCTGAAGTCCACTTTAACTTGAAGAATTGCATGCAATAGGAGAACAAGCACTAGAACAATGAGGGGACAGGAACTACCTCTTGAAAGTGTGAAATTTATGAAAATGGAAATTTCTCCCTCTTAGCCGAGCTCTGAAATAGAGGAAAGTTGGTTGGAAGTGAGAAGTGAAATAAAGAAGGAGCTCACTTAACTACCAGCGATCGGTCCACCTGCGGTCATAATGATGCAGGTGCGGCATCATTGTTGTGACCAGACCAATACAAAGGCGATGGTCAACCAAACACTCAACCCCGCAAGTGCAATGAGCACATTGCAGGGGAAGATCCAAAGAAGCTAAATGGGCGTAGGCCCCCCTACCGATGTCCCCCCCTCGAGCCCAAAGTCAACGTTCTAGAGCTAACAATGCTGACGGAATTTCCATTTGAGGCTGCCTTCTCTAAATGTTGACCAAAGTCAACTCTACCAGCCTTAAGAGTTGCAAAATAGGGAAATAAGCTTAAAATAGAAATGAACTACTCGAGAACTGAACAGTCAGTCCCGCCAAGTAATAAGTGACCCATAGCCGCTGTGGGAAAGCATGAAATGCAAAAAAAGCATGAAAATTAAGAAAATAACCTGGAGGTTCATTACAACATCCGCTACTAAAAGGACTTTCTTCCTCAAAAGTCAAAGAATGGACATTACCAAAAGGCTAAAAAAGGTGAGGATAGCGGGTCCACATGTCGGTCTCGATCTCCCAAGTAGCCTCCTCGATAGGACGATGGCACCACTAAACCTTAACTGATGGAATCTCCTTGGACCTCAACTTCCTAACCTGCCTGTCCAAAATAGCAACCGACTTCTCCTCAAAAGCTAGAGACTCATCTAATTGAATATAATCCCACCGACGCACTTGAGACTCATCCAGAATATACCGCCATAACTTAGAAATGTGGAAAACTGGATGAACACCAGAGAGAGAAGGAGGCAAGGCTAACTCATAAGAAACCTCCCTAATGCGATGAAGGATCTCAAATGGCCCAATAAATCTAGGATTGAGCTTGCCCTTCCTCTCGAACCTCATCACGCCCTTCATGGGCGACACCTAAAGGAACACACGGTCACCAACCATAAACTCTAAGTCTCAAACTTTCTGATCGGCATAACTCTTCTGACTACTCTAGGAGTGTGAAGTCTCTCTTAGATGACCTAAAATCTATCCATCGAATCACGAAGAAAATCAGTACCCGATCTAACCATGAAGGCATCAAACCAATCCACCAGAGATCTTCACGACCTACAATACAAAGCCTCGAACATAACCATTTGAATACTAGAATGGTAGCTATTATTATATGCAAACTCTGCCAAGGCTATCAAATTTTCCCACTAACCTCTGAAACCAATAACATAGGCTCACAACATATCCTCCAGAACCTGAATAGTGTGCTCCAACTGACCATCAGTCTGCGAGTGAAAAGAAGTGCTAAGATCAATTTTTGTACCCAACTCCCTATGAATATACCTCCAGAAATATGAAGTAAACTAAGTACCACGATAATAAATGATAGAAACTGGCACCCCATGCAAATGGAAAATCTCACGGATGTAGATCTTAGCCAACCTCTCAGAACTGTGTGAAATATGAACCGTCAGAAAGTGAGTAGACTTCGTCAACCTATCCAATGATTCAAATAGCATCAAATCTCAACCAAGTACGTGGCAAATCACTATAAAGTCTATTGTAATCTGCTTCCATTTCAACTCCGGAATAGGTAGCCTCTAAATTAAACGACCTAGTCTCTAGTGCTCAAACTTCACCTACTGACAGTTTAAGCACCTAGACATGAAATTTGAGATATCCCTCTTCATCCCACACCACCAGTAGTGCCGCCTCAAGTCATGATACAACTTAGCTACATCGAGATGAATGAAGTACCTAGAACAATGAGCCTATTCCAAGATCAACCTGACCAGGTCACCAACTCTAGGAATGCAGATACGACCCTCAATCCTCAAAACACCCTCCGAATATAAGGTCGGCTTCCTAGCCTCACTGCTCAACACCTTGTCATGAATGATCCTCAACCTTGCATCATCAAATGTTGTGCCCGAATCTTCTCCAATAAGGAAGATCTAGCCTCAATACAAGCAAGAATATGGCTCGGCCCAAAAATATCAAGCCTAACCAACCTGTTAGCCAAGGAATGGATGCCCAAAGCTAATGGTCGCTCCTCCGCTGCTAGGAATGTGAGGCTACCCATACTCACTGCCTTCCAGCTCAAAGCATCTGCCACCATATTTTCCTTGCCCGGATGATAAAGAATGGAGATATCATAGTCCTTCAGTAACTCCAACCACCAGTGCTGCCTTAAATTTAGATCCTTCTAGCTGAAGATGTAATGAAAATTGCGATGGTCACTGAAGATCTCACAATGCATTCCATACATATAATGCCTCCAAATATTTAATGCAAAGACTACCGTCACTAACTCCAAGTCATGAGTGTGGTAGTTCCTCTTGTGAACCTTCAGTTGTCTGGAAGCATAAGCAATAACTTGGCATTGATGCATAAATACATAACACAAACCAATATATAAAGCATCAAAATACACTGTAAACCAGTAACCCTCAATCAAAAAAGTAAGAATTAGAGCTGAAGTCAATAAGGCCTTGAGCTTCAAGAAGCTCGCCACATACTTATCAAACCAGTGGAAGGGAACATCCTTCTGAGTCAATGTAGTCAATAGAGTCGCTATAGAAGAAAACCCCTCCACAGACCATCTATAGTAACCTGCAAACCTGATGAAACTGTGAACCTCAGTAGGAGAAGTAAGCCTAGCCCAATCATGAACTATTGCAATCTTCACCAGATCTACAGTAATCCCTTCCTTGGGCACCACGTGCCTCAAGACTACTACAGACTCAAGCCAAAACTCACACTTAGTGAATTTGGCATATAATCGATGGTCTTACAAGGCCTGAAGTACAACTCTTGGATGCTACTCATGCTCCCCTCTACTCCTCGAATATACCAAAATGTCGTTAATGAACACAATCACGAAAGAATCCAAGTAGGCTCTGAACACACAGTTCATCAACTCTATAAAAGTTGTTGGGGCATTAGTCAACCTAAGAAACATGACTAGGAACTCATAGTGGCCATATCAATTCCTAAATGTAGTCTTTGAGATGTCTGCAACCTTAATCCTCAACTGGTGATAATCGGACCTCAAGTCTATGTTAGAGAATACTGCTGCACCCTATAGCTGGTAAAATAGATCATCAATATGCAGCATCAGATACCTATTCTTAACTATTAATACACTTACGCATGGACCTGTCCTTCTTCTTCAAGAACAAATCTAAAGCATCCACGTAGACACACTAGGCCTGATGAACCCTCTACTCAACAAATCTTGGAGCTAATCCTTAAGCTCCCTTAACTCAGCTGGTGCCATCCGATATGGTGGAATAGAAAAAGGTTGAGTGCCTGACTCAACATCAATACCAAAGTTGATATCACGATCAGGAGAAAGACCCGGTAGATTAGAAAAATATACATATAAATACTTGCAAACCACATGAACTAACTCAAGAGAAGGTGTGGTTGTACTAGTATCATGGACGTAAGCAAGATAAGATAAATAACCCTTCCCAACAAACTACTGGGCACTCAGGAATGATATAACTCCCCTCGGTATGTGGCTATAATCACCAATCCATACTATAGGGGGGATACCAGGAATCAGTAGAGTAATGGTCTTGGTGAAGCAATCCAAGGCCGCATGGTAGGGAGGCAGCCAATCCTTGTATTAAATTATATCAAAATCAACCATATCTAGCACAACCAGGTCTACCCACGTGTCATACCTCAGGATAGTCACCACACAAGCCCGATATACATTTTCAACTACTAAGGAATTTTCTACTGGGATAGCTACATGCAAAGACACATGAAATAACTCACAAGCAGACTCCAGGAAAGTAGCATAAAAAGTAGATAATAGGAGAATGTTGTCACGACCCGAGCCTACCCCCTAGACATAACACGGGACCCAGGACCACAAGGATCCCAAGTTAACCCTTGGTCATATCATTCTCAAGCATAACAAAGATGAGCGGAAGCAATCTAAGATAGAAACTCAGAATATCATAAATAGAAGTCAATTACAAAGTACAACTCAGAAATCATCTCATCAGCCCCAAGTATATAGGTCCTTGCAGAATCTTGAAGAGGATTGGAAATGTGGCTTATGAATTAGAGTTGCCAGCAGAGCTAGCAGCGGTTCATCCAGTCTTTCATATTTCCTTGCTAAAGAAGTGTGGGGGTGATCTGGTATCAATAGTGCCATTAGAGAGTGTGGTTATGAAACATAGCCTCACCTATGAGGAGGTTCCAGTTGAGATTCTAACCGTCAAGTTAGTAGGTTAAGGAATAAGGAAGTCGCTTCAGTAAAGGTCTTGTGGAGGAATCAGTTCGTAGAGGAAGCTACTTGGGAAGCAGAAGCAGCCATGATGGCCAAGTACCCTCACCTCTTTCCCTCCGACTCATTTCAGGTTGAGGTAATAGTTCCTCTCCAATCTCTCAATTTACTCTTGTGTGATTCAGTCTCAGTACCTTGTTCCCTCAGTTATCCTTGCATTTCAACATGTTTTCATGATCATGGAACTCAGTTCAGCTAAATATCAGTTTCCAGTACTTAGTTGGTTTGGATTGCATCTCCTTCCCTCCAAACTCAGCTTGTTTAGTCTTCATTCAAGGACGAATGATCCCACGGGGGAGATATTGTAACAACCCAGAACTTCCAAGCCCAGACTTAGCTTAGAAAACCAGAAGAAAAATAATTTTCCTAACTGTCAGCCGGAATCACGAGTTGGATCCATGACCCATGAAAGTTTCCACAAGCCATGGACTGGACCTGTGGAAGGTGATCAGAGACCTAAAGAATTCTCAGAGAACCATGATTGGGTTATATGTACCATGGAAGGATCCACGAGTCGTGAACCCAAGTCGTGAAACAAGACCTGAGGCCAGCCATTTCTCTGAGAACCACGGTTACGTTCTACAGAATGTGGAAGGATCCACGAGTCATGAACCCAAGTCATAGAACCAACTCCAGTAGCTCAGACCAAGTGCCCAGGATTCACGATTTGATCCATGACCCGTGGAAGTTTCTATGAGTCGAGGACCACCCTCGTGGAACCCCTTTCCAGTAGCCTAGATTTCTAGACCAAGGAACTACGATAGGGTTCTACGAGCCATGGAAGTTTCCCGGAGTCGTGGTTTCGATCCATGGAACCTGAGTCGCAAATTTCAACAGTTTTCTTTTAATTTTTCCAAGGGCATTCCAGACTTTTCCTACCTCTTTTAATGCCTAAGCTACGATGTTTTGGTTGTTCTAAGAATAGTTTATTAGTCAAAAACTACCTAAATAGCCTATTCTCCTAAAATTCATCAGACTTAGAAAGAAAAGGAGTAAAATAGGTGATAGTTTTCTCTTAAGAACAAGCAGGAGGTCTTCTTCAAGCTCAGCCCTAAGCCCAAGGTTTTCCTCCATAGTTTCTTCTCCAAGTATATGGGATTTCACTAGTGGGTTCCTTTCACCTATTAGGTCCCTAGACTTTAGTCAGTTCTTCAGTTTTCCATGAAATATTCAGACTTAGGGTTCCTAAACCTTAGGGATTCCTTTCAATCCAGATGCTATTATTTAAATGATATTTATTTCATGTTTCTTGGAGAATTAGCATAGTCATATGTACAAGACTCAGTAACCCTAGGTTGTATTAAATTCAGTATGCATAAATTATACTTGCTAGGTAGATAATACAAATAATCATACTTCAGAATTAGAATGCCATCAATTCAGTATATGTATTTTGCATTCTCAGATGATTTTCAGTATTTTGAGCTATTAAGCATTTCAGCTTGCATGTTAGTGCTTATTTATTCAGTTGGGAGTAGACTTAGCACTGAGGAAATAAAAGGATGAGGGCTCACCCACCAGTTTAGGATGAGACCTTTAGTAGCAGTCCCTGAGTCCTAGAACTACGATACCACCATAGGTTTTAAAGGGGTCACCCATCAGATTAGTCTTGACACCCGTCTCTTATAGATATCAGTTTAGTGGATCCACGTGAGACTTGTTTGTACCCTTAGCAAGGTATGAACGCCCTTCCATCCAAAGTTATAGGTTGGCCCCATAGTTAGCTCTGCTTGGGGTATGTCGGTTAATAGTATCTCCTACAGTCAGATTCATATTGCATTGACCTTATATTCAGTCAGTCAGTTTAGCATGTTGTGTATACTCGTGATATTTATTTGTTCACTGTATACATCTTATCCATCAGCCTATGTTTCAGTATGTATTTCCGTGTTCAGTTATTATGTTGTTCAACATAGCACATATCCCGCATGCTCAGTATATTCGAAGTACTGACGCATACTTTTATGCTACATCATTTCATAATGTAGGTTATGGCGCTCAGTATCCAGACCGTGCTTAGATCGACTTCCAGTCCTTACACAACAGCTTCATTGGTTAGTCCTCATAGTTCGAGGATGATAGACATGCTTTAACTTTCATTCTTTACTCTTCAGTTTCAGATTATTAGAGTTAGCTGGGGGCTTGTCCCAACAACTCATATCAGTTAGAGGCTTTAAGACATATACTAGATTCAGTTATTGATTTATTAGTATTGTTTTCATTCATCACTATACTTTATATATATTTTTATATTCAGACATGTTTTGGGCTCTTTCCCACTTCAGATATTAAATTGTTTTTTAGCTTCCGCACAGTATATGTTTTTAAATGAAATTGTCTAGATATGCCAGAGCATGGGTTAGCTTGGGGTCACTTGTGACACTAAGCACCATGTTATGTCTAGGGTGTAGCCTCGGGGTGTGACATCGGGGTTGGCCTCTGCCTCTACCCCAAGCAGGAGCCCTCACTACCGGTGTAGGGGCCTCACCCTCGGCCTCTAAAATCCTCATCATAACCATTGTACGAATGAGTGAAATAAATGAGATTTGTAGGAACTGTTAGGAATAGATTGCACGATAAGGAATTAAACAAATGCAAAGTTTTCCTAACAATACCTTATAACCTCCCGAAGATAGGATAAAGATATTATCATACTAATCCGCAGGACTTTACTAGATGTTTTACTCTTATACAAATGACACCTGTGAACCTAGGTTCAGATACCACACCGTCACAACCGAAAAACACAAGTCATGATGGAACATACTATAACCCACTAGTAGGTAAGCAAAACCCATATATCGGAATGACAAGCAATAAGTTGATAAGAGAAGGAGATAAGAACAAGATGACAATAATAAATAATGGGGCTTATAAAGGGAATAAGTTGAACATACATACATATAGGGAAGGAAAAGATAAAATATAAAAAATCTCCCTTCAAGACCTGGTATCAGTCAGTATAAGAGCCACTACAACATAAGGAGTACTAGACATGTACAATATATATAGAACTTTCTCCAAAAGAACAAAACAAGACTAGTCCAAAATAAAAGGAGATGGATCAACTCTGGTAAACAAGAGCTCAACCTATGACTCTGATCAGCAACTTTGCATAAGGATGGTGTCAAGGGTACTAACTTGTACTAGAGTCTGCATCAGGGAAAAGATGCAGAAGCATAGTATAAGTACCAAAACACGTGGTACCCAGTAAGCTACACCCTTGATGTAACACAGTGTTAGAGCCACAACAGACCCCAAGCTAACCCATCGTCTGGCTTATACTGAATAATCATATGATTTAAAACTCAGCAAAAGCTAAACTGATAAAACATAAGTTATAATTTGTCTTAAACTCTCTGAAATAGTATAAATCTTAAATGTATGACCCAATCAAAAAAACAAGCTGAATGACTAACTCTATGTCTGAAAAGCCTCAACTAACTGACGAGTTACTAGGACAAGCCCCCCAACTAACTCTAAATACTGAAAATTTAAATAACTATGAAAGCATCCTCGGATGATAAAGACTCACCACTAGTAGTCATTGAAATGGCACAGAATCAAGCTAATCACGATGTTGAGTCTGAGAAAGTGAGCATGCATCATGATAGGATTGCAACACATAAATTATGTGGTTAGTACTTTGAATATACTAAGCATGCGAGATATGCAAAAAAAAATATAAATGAATGCGCATAAAATACATAAAACCTGTTAAATTGTAAACTATAGTTATAGTACAAAGGCCCAAACATAATTATGCATAAAATCTGTAATGCAAGAATTTTGTTAAAATACATAATAAAAATAGTAAAGTTGTTCTGGGGCCAAGTACATATCTATAGAGTCTAATTCAATGGGAGAGTCATTAACCTATATAAACCACATGAGTTAAATGTGGAGTCTGATGTATACACCCTATTAAGAGGACCCAATATACCTTTCTAGGGTATAAAGGCATGACTAGCGTGATCACTAATACTGTCCCAACTGAGGGGCTAAATAAACGTATGGTGGCATGTAGTTTTGGGACTTAGGGTAAACTCCCTAGTCCAACTCTGTGCTAAGTAATACTGCCAAAAACTGATTTCTGATAGCTTATTTAAAACTAGAGTTTTTGAATGTTGTGTCAGAACTTAAATGATCTGAAAACATTTTCTAAAAAATTGTAGATTGAAAAACTAGCTAAATTCTTTGCATAAACTTAATGCTACTAACTGGGCTAAATTCTGAAGAAAAACCAATTCATATGAAAATATTATAATTTAAAGCTGAATTCTTGACTTCTCAAATTATGGTAAAAATCTATGCAAGTTGTTAAAATTCCAGTATAAATCATTAAAACATGGTATAAACTGTATATTAAGCATGAGAACTGAACTTGATAGGAATCTGCATAATAGGGTAAAAACCTTAGTTTCATAAATCCTGATATTCAAATAGAGATTGGGGTTTTTGGCATAAGGTAGAACAAGAGACTTACTGAATACCCACATACCTGAATGTAGAAGATATGTTGAGCTTGAACTAAGGTTTGAAGCTTTGGAGAAGAAAGCCCTAGCATGAAGGCTGAGAGTTTCTTTTCTTTTCTATGAAACTTAGTCAATGGAATGAGGGAGAATTATTCTACGTCTGACTAAAACCCCTTAAAACCATTCCTTAAATGACTTAGTTTAGGATTTAAATAAGTGGGAAAAGACCAAAATACCCTGACATAAAAATAAAAAGTTGCAAAAAATTTCTGTAGGACGGCCTGTTCCATGACCCATGGCAGGGACCGTCGGGTTTGGACTGGCTTAGCTGGTCTTCTGGAAAGTGTCCACAGCTGAGGCCTATGGCTGGTGTGACCTTTCATGACGCTTGGTCTTGACTGTTAGGCTGACAAAGGTTGACTGAGCCACTAGGCACTTCACACGCCATGGTAGTATGGCGTGTGGTGGCTCTCATGGCTTGTGGTCTAGCCCATCGTGGCTAAGGATCTGGAATGGTTCCCACATCCCTACTGATGGACCGTTGGGCCTCCTATGTCCGTGGCTCATGACCATGGGACTTATAATTCTACAAAATAGTTTAATTTCTAAGTCTAAATGCTGGTTTGAATTTAGAGGTGATACAATATCTCCCCCTTTGGATCATTAGTCCATGAATAAAGGTAAATAAGCTATGTTTGGAGGGAAAGAGCTGCAATCCCTACCTATTGAATTCTAAAAGTTGAAATACTGACATAATGACAGAGTTCTAACTAAAATATGACTGAACTAAATTCATTAATCATGAATGCTTACTAGGAGCATAAGGATAACTGGAGGAGTATAACTGATGTAATATACAAATGAGGAAACTATTACCTCAGGGTAATACCAAATAAGAAGGGAAGAGGTAAGGGTACTTGGTCATGATAGTTTCTTCTGCTTCCCAAGTAGCTCCCTCAACTAACTGGTTCCTCTAAAGAACTTTTACCTAAGTGACCGTAGATTTGAATTAATTCTTGTTTATCTTTAATTTAGGAGCTTATTTAGTCGTTGTGATTAGCCTAGAACCCTCAGTATGCTTTTAGGAGGTTTTAGAGGTAGAGTAGATGCTTTTAGTTATTTTTGTAGTGATTTATGTTGTTCTTGTTTTATTTTTACATTGTGTATATTTGTGGGCCCGAGGCTATAGCTCAGATTGGACGGAGTTTCAGGTCAATTTTCTATGTTGGAGGGTGCTTTGCCCTGGTTTGCCTTGTGGTGTGGAATATTCTTTAATTGTGGAACCTTATGTGCTCACATTGCATTGGCATACCTAGTGGAACAAAAAAAGGAAAGATTTTTGAGGTTTTTGGTTCAAACTTGAGATTTACTATGGTTATTATGATATTCGAATTTTAAAGGAGCTATCTCAATTTTTATTACTGATTTTGGAAGGGAAAGGAAAAGTACTACTTTTATGCCGATCCAAGGGACATTCTTGGACCTTTTCTCCATTTACTTTTCTGTTGATGAGCTCAATGTTCGATTTCGGGTGCCCCATTGATCACATATTCGAGTTTTACTTTTATGCATCTGTTGATGAGCTTGATGTTAAATTTCAGGTGCCACGATGATCACATATGTGGGTTTTTACTTTTATGCATCTGTTGATGAGCTTGATGTTAAATTTTGGGTGCCCCGATGTACCAAACACCGAGTTTTTACTTTTATACACTCATGCATCATATCATCCCTTATTGTATTGCATTATGCTTGAGTGTACTTGGATTATCAATTGCCTTGATTTCATTTTTGGTTATTACCTTCTTATCGGTTAGCTCAGTTAGTTATGTTTTCAGTTTTATACTAGATTTAGGTGGATCCCTGTAGTTAGCTTACTTTCCTGTAATTTATATTATATATTATCTTTCTGCACTCGGTCGGCCTATGATGCCTATTGGGTACCTGTTATTTTGGTACTTATACTAAACTTTACATTTTTTTCTGATGCAACACCTAGTACGAGCCACCCTTATTAATCTTCCTATCATTCGAGGCCAGCTGTTGTTCGAATCATGGTGAGCTCCCAGCATTTTGGACACTTTTACCTCTTTCCATTTATCATTCTGTCTATATTTTGTATTTTGGATAGACATAGTATATCATATAGCTACTCTGTACTTTACAGTCTCTTGTACTAATGATACCAGGTCTGGGTTTGTTCTTGTGTTTATTTTGTCTTCTTGGTTACTTTAGGGCCATTTTTGTATATTTATTACAATTGGTACGTATATATACTATTGGCCCTATTCTCCTTATATTTTTCTTCCGCTTTTCTTATACTAAACTACTTTGTTTTGTCTTCCGTGTTGTTGGGTTGGATTTCCTACTGGGGGTTATATAGGTGCCCTTATGGCCCAGTTTTAGGTGGTGATAGAGTGGTATCTGATGAATGCTCAAATCGTGCTCCCCAAATTTGGAGGTCACGGTGATCGTGCAGCAAAACAAAATTTATAATTCCCAACAAGTGTCGGGGTCGTACCCAAGGGACTTGGAGCTAACTAAATTAAGATTGTGTCAAATTTAGTTCAAGCTGAGAGTAAGTGCTTAAACAAGAAAATTAAAAGATTGGGGAAATTGGGATGTTGTCACTATAATCACAATTCAAATTAAAGCAAGTAAATGAAAGTGGGTGTACCAAATTGAGTAGACGACTAGGGATGTGTATATGATGGGGCTTTAATCATGGGCTAGGGTGATTATCAATTCACACTTATTTTCTCTTATTGACATACGTAGCATTGGTCATGGGTATGGATTGTTATCTTTCGATCAACAACTATATATCCGATAATCTCGGTTAGAGCATCATCGGTTTGATCGACAAACAACCAATCTAAGCTTGGGGAGGTCACACTATCTCTAGATTAGACCCTTAAGTGGGAGATTCCTTCGATAAGAGCTATTTCTAGCCTCAAATATGGATGGAGTCCCAAGTTCCCACTAGAAATTTCACATCCAAAACCATGAAATCCTCTTTCAAGCAATCACATAGTCAAGTAATGAAAATTAATGCTTGCAACCACCAATTTTAGGATTAAAACTTGGTGAAACTACTAGACCCATGTCAAATAAGCAATTATAAAGATGAATTAACAAGACCCACACCCATTTGTCAAGCACCCATCATTAACACACCCTTAGAAAAGAGAAATTAGCCACTCATAGCAAAGGAGAGAAATATACCAAATGGGTAAGTCAAAATCCTCATCATTGGAGCTAAATCTCAAGTTCTAAGCTCAATTTGAGTACACAAATGGTTAACCAAGAGAATGGATTCAAACCCTCTTCTCTTTGGAGAGGAAAACTTGTTCTCAAGGCAAAAATCTTTCTAAAATATTTAAGACTGAAGAATGTTATCATAATTGTGCCTAAATTGGCCTTTTATAGTTTCCCAAAACGTCACTAAAATTTAGGACAAAATTTCCCCTTCGGGTGGTGTGTGACATGAAGTGCGGTTTGCATGTCATGATGTGCGCATCGTACACCCTCTTCAGTTGAACTAGTAACTTCAGCTAACTTTAGGAGCTTCATGCAAAAGGGGTGCGGTTCGCACTTTGGAATATGCATGTCGCACAGCGACCGCACCCCTTACCAGATTATTCAGTGGCTTTTGAAACTTTATGCGGAGGAGGTCCGGTTCGTACCTCCGTTTGTACGTGTCGCACGACCACCTCATTTCAGGTCAGAATCTCCAGCTTTTCTGAACACTTCACACTTCACTCCTTTTGAGCTCTTTTTGTGTCCATTTCCTTGTTTCTCATTATTTATCAAAAGTACCTGTATAGACATCAATAAAGGCCATAAGAACCTCTAAATCTATTCAAAACATATCAATAAATCATGGATATAAGTTCAATAAGTTGGTAGATTACTGACTTATCAGTATCAAAGCTCTAGATTCACTGGTCTCGCCAGTACAAGAGCAAAGTGTCTAGTAGAGTCTCGTGGATCGGTGCAATTATATCCATATCCTATCCGCGAGAGGCTATAGGACATTATTAGGTAAAGTTTCCTATTCTTGGCACCTTATCATGCATCCTTGACTTTATCAACTTCTATACTACATTTGTTCTATTCCTTCTTATATGCCTAGGACGAGTACAATGGCAGGTGACGATGAGGCTTCTACACCTATTACTTTAGTGTTTCCTCCAGTACCATGAATTTAGAGTGAAATCTTACTATATCAGCTAAGGGGTGTGGGTCTAGCCTAACCTACGAAAGGATATATGGCTACCACCATTCTTCAGGACACCATGGCTAGGACTCCCAGCCTTTTGGAGGGTGTATCAGTACCACAGGTAGGGGCAACACTCGGTCCTTGGAGTTGTGCTTCAATTATGTTTGAGGTTCTAGGGCTTCATCAGGGTTATATGATGATTTTAGAGTATGAGGCAAGATTTAGTGAGGTGATTAGGCGCACTGCTAGGACCGTTCCTATGGAGTTTGAGAGAGTTCAGGGTTTTGTTGGAGGATTGATTTCACCATTCTGTTTGGCGATAGAGCATTTGGTGACAGTTGTGACTACCTTTCTTTAGGTGGTTTATCATGCTTGGGCTATTGAGGGGTTATGTCACAAGGCATATGGAGGTAGTGGTAAGAGGCATCATTGTCAGGGAAGGTTATGAGGTTTGCATTCAGAGTGTGTAGGCCATGGTGGCCAGTCCAGTTTAGATGAATTCTCTCATCGGGGTCTTTTGGAAAGGGTTGTTGTACTGCTAGTTATCAGGGACACTTTGCTAGGACTTGTTCGAGATTCAGAGAGTTTCACCCCCTTTGCATTTCAGCTTTACAAGGTGCTTATTCAGGTTCCACATGTCATGGTAGTCATTTTGATTTAGCAAGGGCTTCACAATGGAGTATGATTGGCTGGAGTTGTTTTGAGTGTGGCGAGATAGGCCACTTTGCTATAGATTTCCCATTTGTGTAGCACCCTAGGCAATGTGACAAGATGGTTCAGGCCCCCAGGGCTCCAACATCACCAGCTAGAGGCAGTGTATAGAATAGTAGGGGTGGTCCCCAGGTGGCTAGAGGTTTTGTGTAGGGTAGTGGGGGTGTTACCTAGATTGTTAGAGGTGGCTTTCAACCTGGTGGTTCAGGTATCCATCCTGAGTCGACAGACACTATGCATCAGAGCAGGGCTCCCTTGGGTTGCGGTGATTGTGGAGTGATTGATTACTTTTCTAGAGATTGCCCCCAACGTGGGATGATTTGGCCTTGAGCATCGACTACTGAGTATAGTGATAGACACAATCATTTCTATGGCCTCTTGGTAGGCCTGAGGTGGAGGTTCCAGACATCATTGCTATAGATAAGGCCTTTTGATACAATCAACTAGTGTTGGTAGTGTTTTCCTTGTGGATCTAACCTTTTTATGAGTATGTATATATGCCTACCTATTTCTTGTTTTGTGGTATTACTATTCGAGTTTGTAGTATTTATGCATGTGATTTTCTCGGTGGTTAAATTCTTTCAAGTAGTGGATGGGGTGTATTTAGTTTGGGAAGGTGACTACTTGGGGTTTTGACTCGTGGGTAGGTATTGTTTTCTTTATTTCTGGTTTTCATTGTGGTTATAGAATTTGTCTGAGTAAATGAATTTCTAGCAGTCTGGGGTAGTTGTTGCCTAGTCCATTGTCTAGTGTATGCCTCAAATCTTTCAGTTAGTGTGGTGTGGTTCTGGTAGCTTTGTGTTAGGAAGGTTGTTTTGTCTTAAGGAGCGTGGTGTTGGTTGATGAACGCTCAAATCGTGCTCCCCAAGTTGGAGGTCACAATGATCGTGCAGCAAAACAAAATTTATAATTTCCAATGAGTGTCGGGGTCGTACCCAAGGGACTTGGAGCAACTAAATTAAGATTGTGTCTAATTGAGTTCAAAGTGAGAGTAAGTGCTTAAACAAGAAAATTAAAAGATTGGGGGAGTTGGGATGTTGTCACTACAATCACAATTCAATTAAAAGCAAATAAACATAAGCGGGTGTACAAATAGAGTAGGCGACTAGGGATGTGTCTGATGGGGCTCTAATTATGGGCTAGGGTGATTATCAATTCACATTTGTTCTCTCTTATTGACATAAGTAGCATTGGTCATGGGTATGAATTGTTATCTTTTGATCAACAACCGTATATCCGATGATCTTGGTTAGAGCATTATCAGTTTGATCAACAAACAACCAACCTAAGCTTGGGGAGGTCACACTATCTCTACCTTAGACCCTTAAATGGATGATTCCTTTGATAAGAGCTATTTCTAGCCTCAAATCTAGATGGAGTCCCAAGTTCCCACTAGCAATTTCACATTCGAAACCATGAAATCCTCTTTTAAGCAATCATATAGTCAAGTAATGAAAATTAATGTTTGCAACAACCAATTTTAGGATTAAAACTTGGTGAAACTACTAGACCCATGTCAAATAAGTAATTATAAAGATGAATTAACAACACCCACACCCATTTATCGAGCACCCATCATCAACACACCTCTAGACAAGAGAAATTAGCCACTCATAGCAAAGGAGAAAGATATACCAAATGGGTAAGTCAAAATCCTTTTTATTAAAGCTAAATCTCAAGTTCCAAGCTCAATTTGAGTACACAAATAGTTAACCAAGAGAATGAATTCAAACCCTCTTCTCTTTGGGGAGGAAAACTTGTTCTTTCTCAAATATTTAGGACTGAAGTAGAATATTTACAAATAAGCCTAAATGAGCCTTTTATAGCTTCCCAAAATGTCACTAATATTTAGGACAAAATTGCCCCTTTGGGTGGTGTGCGGTGTGATGTGCAGTTCGCACGTCGTGATGTGCGCATTGCACATCCTCTTCGATTAGACCACTGACTTCAGCTAACTTTGGGAGCTTCGTGCGAAAGTGGTGCGATTCACACCTTGGGATGTGCGCGTCACATAGCGACTGCACTTCATAACATATTCCTTAGTGGCTTTTGCAACTTCATACGGAGGAGGTGCGGTTTGCACCTCGGCTTGTGCGTGTCGCATGGCTGCCGCATCTCAGGTAAGAATCTCCAGCTTTTCAAAACACTTCACACTTCACTCCTTTTAAGCTTCTTTTGGGTCCATTTCCTTATTTCTCATCATTTATCAAAAGTACCTACATAGACATTAATAAAGACCATAAGAACCTCTAAATCTATTCAAAACATTGAAATAATTCATGGATTTAGGCTCAATAAGTTGGTAGATTACCAACTTATCAAACTCCCAAACTTGAACTATTGCTTGTCCTCAAGCAAGATACTCACAAAGCAAGAGACCAATTATGCTTTAGACTCAATTAGGCATAAGAGACTAATCTACACTAAAAAAAATAAGAAAAAGATTGAACAAAAGACTCAAACAAAAGACTTAACTACGATGCTTATCTCAATTTGAACCCCCACAAATTCGAGGCATTTGGACATTTCAAAACTTTTTCCAAAAGGACTTAATTTCTCATTTAAAATCAAGGGAATTTTGTCATTCAAAACAAGATATTTAAGCTTCTCAAGTCATTGGCATGGACCATCAAGGTTTGCCTCGAGATTCCCCACACAACTTGTCTCATTCATTCCCCTCAATTGAAAGAGAGACCTCATGTTTCAATTCGAGTGCATGATGCCACTCACCACAAGAGAAAATCCCACTCACAATCATTCAGTTCACAAACAATCGGGAATATAGGAGAACAAAAAAGACTCTCATGCTCTCAAGAAAATTCAAGTGCACACACGTAGAACCATAGGCTTGCCTTTCCTGTAGATCGCCACTAATGTAGGGTAGCCAAGCTCGGAATCACCAAGGACTTGCGGGTTACGATGTTGGCTAGGGCTAAGGTGAGGATTTCATTTGGTTCAAGTGGTTACACCTTCCTAATGCTCTTTGTTCTCATTTTGAATCACCGCTCACATTTTCAAATTTCAATTTCACCTTATTTCTCCCTCACACAATCCCAAGATTTCTCCTTTTTACTCATGATCATTCAAACTCCTTGTATCACCTTTGTTTGGTAGCACCTATTTTTGCTTTTCATTTTTCTCATTGGATTGAATTTTTGAAGCAATTTCAATTCAAACCGAAGGTGCTACCTTGCACTTTGAGTGCATTTTTTTTCTTCTCCTCATTTGATTACATGCACCCCCAAACTTAGGCATTTGCCTATGTTGTCCTTCATTCCCCCCCCCAAAACTTATGCTTTTAGCCTACATTTCATTTCCAAGCAATTAGGGAGGATGGGTGCCAAGATAGATGTTCCAAAAAGTTCAAGGTATTAACAAGGTGACAAAGAACAGTTGCAAGCTCAAAGGGTTTTACTAGGGTTGAAGTCATAGGAAGTCATTTGGGCGAAGTGGTTATCAAAAAGGTCCTAAGGTTATCTTCCAAGCATGGTCACACCTAGAATTTTTCCTTGAATCACATTCGGGGCAAGTTCTAGACGACACTTATGCACGAGAATCAAGGTAAAGCCTCACCACACAAGGCATCATGCCACAAGACTTCTTTCATTAGTCTGAAAATCAATTGGGACAAATGATTTTCAACAAGCTATTCCAAGTTCATTACACACTCGTTTGTGAGTCAATCAATCCAAAGCTAGAGTGAGCAAGTCATGAAAAGAGAATGCTTTTCCTCAAAATTTCATTTCCCTTCTTCCTTTTATTTTCAAAACAAATTGCCAAGAGAAATTTTTTGGTGGGCCCATTTTGAGACAAGCAACTACGAACTAAATTCTCAAACTAAAACTTGGTATTTTTCCTTAAGAAGTCACCTCTCAATCTATCATAGGGAAACACCAACCCAGTTCGACACAAAAACAAAAGAAAAGAAAAATAAAATAATCAAAACTTTTGCCCCTTGGGAAAGAACCGTAGTATTAAGAAAACCCTCAGAGTTTATTTCTAAACTACTATTAAGAAGGCTATATCGAAATTGTGTACTCATGATTCAATTAAAAACAAGCCTCGATGTAAGCCTTTAGCGCATTGCAAAGCACGGGTAGTAAGACAATGGGGCATGTAAGACCAAAACCCCCAAACTTAGATAGAGCATTGTCCTCAATGATATTAGCTAGAGAAAATAGAACACTCCCTGAGGTAGTTGTGTGAAGTGCACTAATGCTGATGCGGCCACACCTCCATCGCATAACTAATAGGTTAATTTAGATCATGTTTCGATTTATCATTGTGCAATGGTTATGCAACACACACTTCTAGATATCCAAAATGCCCCAATGATTGTCTGGCGATGTGGATTTTTGGAGAAAACTGCCAGTGTTCTATCTAAGATGTTCGAAGCTAGTGTGCGACGCGCACTAATGCTCATGCGACCGCACACCAGTCACAGGTTGTGGCACCCATCTTCTCAGCTTTCTGTTATGCCTGTGCGACCTGCTGTGCGACGTGCACTTTATGACGTGCGATCGCATAGTGCATCGCATGTCCTAATATCAGCTCAAACCTCCTTAGATTCATACCTAATTATAAAGTCAACAAAAATATAGAAGAAAAAAAATCAAAATGCTTGGGTTGCCTCCCAAGAAGAGCTTGGTTTAACGTCATGGCTCGACGAGGATACCTTCTATTCAAGGCTTGTCAAGGTAGATGGCTTCGAGTCCCACCTCTTCCTCCGGGATGCCCAATTACTTCTTCACTCACTGCCCATTGACCTTGAAGTTCAAACCATCGTCATTTTCATATTCTATTTCTCCATTGGTGAAGACTTGAAGCACTTTGAATGGACCCAACCATTTGGATCTCAATTTTCTCGACAATTTGTGAAGCCTAGGGTTGTATAGAAGCACCCAATCCCAAGAAGAAAATTCTCGTTTCAATATCCGCTGGTTATGAAAGTATTTTATTTGAGGGGACACACCAATTACTTCACGTTCCATCAGTCCTTTCTCTGTACACTTCTCTTTCATCAATCTCTCATAGCTGGACATTTGAGTGAGGGAATCTTTTATTGGAATATCGATTGAGATTTTCTGCCGCATGGAGTCAAACCTTCTAGATTGATCTTTCTCTTTTCCTTGTACCACATGTTGTGGGAAAAGAGGGGGCATTTAGGGAAGGGCTTGTACACTTTGGGGATCTTATTCTTTTGGCTCTTGATCTCCTTAACACCATAGTGCATAGCCTTTTTACCTATAGAGATGTATGCCGTATAACTCTTATCACCCATAGATCTCGATGGGATCTATTTGACAAGCACATCTGTAGACTTTACATCCTTTCTACACTTGATTTGAGAGGCCAGCCAATTTATTCTTTCTTCAAGAGTCTTGATGGAGACAGAATGAGATGCTATGGTTTGAGTAAGGGACATAAGATCATGTTTTAGTTGATGTATTCTTGTGTCAATTGACTCGACTTTGTCTAATAGTCTTTCAAGCAAAACGTCCGCTCTTGAGATGACATTTCCACAGTTTTGACCTTGATTCCCATGTTGAAGACTCACATGGGAACCCATATCATGATTTTTAATAACTAATGCTTCTTCCTCAGTGAGTGAATAGATCTCATCATCCTCTAACTCTTCGATTTCTCGCATGCTAAAGACATTTATGCTTTCTACCTTTTTCTCAATCACATAATTGGTCATAAATTTGAGGAGAGTGTTGATAATTGTTAGTTCTCTATCTCTTCGTGCATTTTTTTTCTCCTATTCATTTAGTACACTAGCAGAGGTTGCACCCATTGCTCCCTCGGCTCCCCAAGTATTCCAATCACGATTAGCCTTAGTCACTCTTTTAAGCAATATCTTAGCGAATTCAAATGTTTGGTCCATTAAAGCACCCCCAGCCAAATTGTTGACAATGGTTATATTTGTGGGGTCTAAAGAATGATAAAAGTGTTGGAGAAGGATGTCATCCAAAAGGCTGTGGGTCGGACACCTTTCTACCATTCTCTTAAATCTTAGCCAAGCTTCATGGAGGGGTTCACCATAGAATTGTTCAAACTTAGTGATTTCATCTCTCAATTCTAGCATTTTTCCAATGGGAAAGAATCTTTCAAGGAATGTGGTACGCATACCCTCCAAAGTGGTTATTGTGCCCATGGGGAACTCTTCAAACCAAGTGATAGCTTCTCCCATGAGAGAAAGGGGAAATAAGCGCAACCGAATGGACTCTTGAGTAATATTGGCTATAGAAAATGGTTTACATACCTCAAAAAAGTGCCTTATGTGCCGATGGCATCTTCGGAATGTAGCCCCCCAAATAGACCTTTCATGTGCAATAAATGGAGCATTGTGCTTATAACTTGGAATATGGCATTTCCCACTGTGGGGGGTAGGCGGATTGCACCCACACCCTCTTGCATCACATACTCAACAGCGTTGGTATTATTGAAGTCGCCAACGCTCTCGTTGTCATTGGCTTTGATCATAGGTTAGCCTGCTCAATCACACATAAACAACAAACAAAAGTAAAAGAAACAAGCACTCTCAAGGTGACTTTAAATCAACAATAAAAAATAGCTAACAACTCAAGTCCCCGGCAATGGCGCCATTTTTTTATGAACGCTCAAATTGTGCTCCCTAAGTTGGAGGTCATGGTGATCGTGCAGTAAAACAAAATTTATAATTCCCAACGTGTGTCGGGGTCGTACCCAAGGGACTTGGAGCTAACTAAATTAAGATTGTGTCGAATTGAGTTCAAGCTGAGAGTAAGTTCTTAAACAAGAAAAGTAAAAGATTGAGGGAATTGGGATGTTGTCACTATAATCACAATTCAATTAGAAGCAAATAAACAAAAGTAGGTGTATCAAATAGAGTAGGAGACTAGGGATGTGTATCCGATGGGGCTCTAATTATGAGGTAGGGTGATTATCAATTTACATTTATTCTCGCTTATTGATATAAGTAGCATTGGTCATGGGTATGGATTGTTATCTTTCGATCAACAACCATATATCTAATGATCTTGGTTAGAGCATCATTAGTTTCATCAACAAACAACCAACCTAAGCTTGTGGAGGTCACACTATCTCTAGCTTAGACCCTTAAATGAGTGATTCCTTCGATAAGAGCTATTTCTAGCCTCAAATCTTGATGGAGTCCCAAGTTCTCACTAGAAATTTCACATCCGAAACCATGAAATCCTCTTTCAAGCAATCACATAGTCAAGTAATGAAAATTAATGTTTGTAACCACTAATTTTAGGATTAAAACTTGGTGAAACTACTAGACCCATGTCAAATAAGCAATTATAAAGATGAATTAACAACACCCACACCCATTTGTCATGAACCCATCATCAACACACCCCTAGACAAGAGAAACTAGACACTAATAGTAAAGGAGAAAGATATACCAACTGGGTAAGTCAAAATCCTCTTCATTAGAGCTAAATCTCAAGTTCCAAGATCAATTTGAGTACAAAAATGTTTAACTAAGAGAATGGATTCCAACTCTCTTCTCTTTGGAGAGGAAAACTTCTTCTTAAGGCAAAAAACTTTCTCAGATATTCAAAACTGAAGTAGAATATTTACAAATTAGCCTAAATGAGCCTTTTATAGCTTTCCAAAATATCACTAAAATTTAGGATAAAATTGCCCCTTCAGGTGGTGTGTGGCGCAACGTGTAGTTTGCACATCATGATGTGTGCAGTGCACATCCTCTTCCATTGGACTAGTGACTTCAGCTAACTTTGGGAGTGTCGTATGAAGGTTGTGCGGTTCGCACCTTGGGATGTGCACATCGCATAGTGAACACACTTCTTAACAGATTCCTTAGTGGCTTTTGCAACTTCATATGGAGGATGTGCGGTTCACACCTTGGCTTGTGCGTATCACACGGCTGCCGCATCTTAGGTCAGAATCTCCAGCTTTTCAAAAAACTTCTGACTTCACTCCTTTTGAGCTCTTTTTGGGTCCATTTCCTTGTTTCTCATCATTTATCAAAAGTACATGCATAGACATTAATAAAGGCCATAAGAACCTTTAAATCTATTCAAAACATAGAAATAATTCATGGATTTAGGTTCAATAAGTTGGTAGATTTCTGACTTATCATTGGTTAAGCAAGTGCGTATTGGTTGGCATTGCTTTTGTCGGGAGGTTGGGATCGACCTTCTTTAATTGTTTGGTTTAGGAAATTGGCAGGTGTATGGGTCATTTATGGTTTTTCCTCAGTTTTTAATTTGGTTGAGTTTGGAGCTTAGCATTGTAGTTGAGTTGGGAATTCATCTTATTTTTATTCCATCTTATCAATTTGTCGCTAGTAGAGTTGTTGGAGCTAAGGGAATAGCTCCAGGATATCCTGAGAAAGAGTCTGTCAGGTTTTGTGTATCTTTGGAAAGGGTTCCATTTGGTTTGAAAAAGGAGAGAGAAGACTCCTTGTATGTATGGATGGGTTACTAGTGGCTGACTGCGATGAGGACTCAGGGTATACTTTGGGTTGTGTATTGACGACTTGATTTAACCAACTACAGAGTGCAGTAGCATTTTTCTTAGATAAATTTGAAGGTAGGATTCCTTTTAGTAGAGATCGAGGTGGTGTCCATTTCCAGTACCACCTCTGGGGGCTTGTTGCATCAACTGTGATTCCCGTGTTATATTCTTTGGATGACCCTGGTCTCAGTAGCATCTATGGATTAGGAAAATTATATTTAGAGCCTAGTTGGCTCCAGTTTCTATAGTTTTCATCGGTGGCATATGAGTCTACTAAGGGGCTTGATAGAGGCATTGATTGGCAACTAGAGTTGGATTTCAGAGTCTTGGGCTAGCAGATTACTTCAGATGGTTCATGGAAAGTTCTCTTCGGTTGCAACTTCTGTGAGCTAGAAGGCAGTAAGTGCGGCCAACTTAACTTCTCTATTTTAGTTTTGAGGTGGCCGTGGCCTTGGATATCTAGTCCTTAGCTAACCATTTGTCTAGGTTTGACTTGTCAAGTTCTAGCAGAGTTCTTGCCAATGTGGGCCATGGGTTATGGTATATTGAATGCTTTCGGAGTTGGTGGTTTGGGTACTGGTGGAGTAAAGCGGGTGTTTAGAGCCAGAGGGTGAACTAAGAGATAATGAAATTTTCCATAGCTAGGTGGCGACCTTGGACTTCAGGAATCTTTTCGTTTGCCTACATGGTGATTTGACTTGATATTCAGAGCATGGTGGAGTTCTTTCTGAGATGAGGCTAGCAAGGTAATCTTAAATTCAGATGGTGTTCAAATATTTGGAGCAGCAGCAGTATTCTTAGAGTTTGGAGCTAAGTTGATGGCTACGGACTTCTTAGTAGGCTTACCACACTCCTTGTGGAGATTGGGTTTTGTGCTTGGATTTTCTTGGAAGGTTGCCCTGGTTTATTTACTTTCAGTTGGTTCAGACTTGGCACAGTTCATCGAGGCTAGTTTTGTCCTACATTGGACGATTTTCCTTTGACACAGGGCATTCATCCATGTCCTTCCCAACCCTGGTGTGCAAATTTCAGTTAAGCTCTGATGGTTCGTTCAGTTTAGTTCAGGTATCGAGGTTGATCTTAGTGAAGGTATCCATTCGTTGGTTGTTGGTCAGTTAGGGTAGGATGCTCCAGCTTTTGAGGATATGATACGGGTTGGTGTTCTGGATATCAGAAGATAGTAGACTAGAGCTTGGCTTGGATAGGGTTTGAGTATGAAGGTGACCTCATTTGCAGTTGAGTATAGAGGGAATTATGGATCTCTGATGGGTTAGTTGATGTTTTAAGAGTGTCTCGAGTGTCCAACTTGTGTGAAGCTTCATGGTTATAGCGCAAAGGTTTTAGGTTAGATAGAAGGGTTTTACGATTTAATAGATTCAGAGTTAGAGGTGTGGTTGGTGGTTTTTTGGGTGGACCTGGTTGTGGTATCGAGATTTCATATTTTGTGTGTTGATTGCCTTGGTTATCTTGGTTTTGGTGTTGTGTTGGTGCATTCTTATTGAGTTCTGAAGGTTCGGTTTGGTTAATATACCTTTGGAGTTTTGGAGTTAAAAGTTGGAGTCTAGCTTGGCTAGTAAGGAGTTATGGTTCAGTAGCTTTTCTTTGATTTAGCTTCGTCGGGTGCCGTCTAGTCAAGGAGGCTACACAAGAGACTGGGAGAGTGGTGCGGGATTTGTATCCATCTTTGTTTGAGTCTCCAGGTATTTCCATTTCTTTAACATTCACAGACAAAAGTCCTTTTAGTAGTGGATGTTGTAATGAACCTCCAGGTTATTTCTGTTTTTTGTGCTCTTTTTTCGCATTTCAAGCTTTCCTTCAGTAGATACAAGTCATTTATGACTTGTTGGGACTGATGGTTTGGTGCTCAGTCCGTTCATTAGGTCGTTATGACCATTTCCCTATTTTAGAACTTAAACTTATGAAATCATTGACTTTGGTCAACCTTCTTGGTAAACATGCTCAGAATTGAATTTCAAAAGTTCCATTAGCTCTAGAACAGGGATTTTGGTCTAGTGAGATCCTTGGTCAGGGTCTGGGAGTTTTTCGGATTGGTTTTGTCTTATTTTCTGTGTTTTTAGGCAAGTTTAGCTTGTATGGTTGACATTGGTCAACATTCAGAGAAGACAGCCTCGAATGGAAATTTTGTTAGCGTTGCTAGCTCCAGAATGTCAACTTTGGGCTATAGGAACCTTTGGTTCAGGTCCTGAGGCTTTCAGACTTGTATTTGGCCTTTAAGTTTCATTTTGGAGAAAGTTGACCAATAGTTGGTTTTAGGTGTAGGGCCCACTTTTCATTAAATCATTCTCTCTTCAGATTTTCATCGATCCCTTTGAGTTTAAAATGTTGTTTTTAGTTGAATATCTTAGCTTGTTTGTGTTCACAGGACTCTGGATGCATTCACGGGGGGTCTATCCATTGAAAAATTCTAAGCCTTGGCTACAACTTGTTGATGCTGGTTGTTGGTGTGGCGCCATGGCGGGAACCTGGCCGCGCCTATGCTGGCACTCCTGCGCCTGCCTGTGCGCACTTGCGTGCCTACCTGTGCTGGCAAGGCAGTGTGCATGTGGTGCAATGGCCGCTGTGGTGTGTGCGCTCTTGCGACGCCTAGGCATTGTGGCGTGTGCACGCCTGCGCCTGGGCGCTGGCAGCTATAAGCTAGCCACTTCTTCTTAATTTTATTTCATTTCCACTTTTTCCCAAGCTCATTTCTCCATCAATATTGAACCCAAAACCTCCATTTCTTCAACTTTGATTTCCCAAGGCGTGGTGATGATTATAGTTCCGTTCCATGGTCATTTCTTGCATTCAAATTTTGTAAGTTTCCGCCTCTAAATTCCACTTCTTCTCCACTTTGTTTCAAAGTTTCCCTAAAGTTTCTTGAGCTTCTAAGCTCTAATTTCTTGTGGGCGGATTCCAGATCATTGGGGTGGATAATTCTTGGTCCGTGATCGTTTTCTTGACTTCTATTGGTAAGATTTCTTCATTAAATTCTGTTATTACTTCTTACAAATTCTCCTTGAACTAGTAGGACTTTGGGGCTATTTTGGGCCCCAAAATAAGTCCCGTTCATGCACAACCTTTGGGCATGGGTTCCTTCACACATTGCGAACATGATTGTAAATTTTATTTTCTGTTTTATTGCACATGCCTCGAGGGTCATTTTTCAACCCGATTTCCGGTCTGATTTTCTGTATAATAGTATGGGTGTCTTCTCATCTTGACACCTGGAATTTGTTTATGATAGCATGGCAACTTTCTGAGGCTATTCGAGGGGGGGAGGCACATGAGTGGCGATTCGTGTTTGCGGTTTGGCTCTGAGGTAGGTTACGGTTTACTTTCCTAGAATGAGTTTAGTTAGATTTTTATATATTATAAGTTACTTGAACATTAGGTTGGACTTTAGGTAGAATTAGGCTTAAATCCCGTGACTTGTATAATTTAGCCATTTTGGATCGTAGATTAGAACTAATTCTTGTTTATCTTTAGCTTAGGATCTTGTTTAGTCGCTTTGATTAGCCTAGAACCCTTAGTATGCTTTTAGGAGGTTATAGAGGTAGAGTAGATGCTTTTAGTTATTTTCGTTCTTCCCGCTTTATTTTCCCATTGTGTGTAAATGTGGGGCCAAGGCCATAGCTTAAATTGGACAGAGTTCCAAGTCAATTTTCTATATTGGAGGTTGCTCTGCCCTAGTTTGCCTTATGGTGTGAAATATTCTCTGATTGTTTATCCTTACGTGCTCACATTGCATTGGCATACCTAGTGGAACAAAAAAGGAAAGATTTTTGAGGTTTTTGGTTCAAACTTGAGATTTACTATGGTTATCCTAATTTTTGGATTTTAAAGGAGCTATCTTGGTTTTTATTACTGATTTTGGAAGGGAAAGGAAAAGTACTACTTTTATCCGGTCCAAGGGACGTCCCCAGATCTTTTCTCCATTTACTTTTCTGTTGATGAGCTCGATGTTCAATTTTGGGCACCCCGATGATCACATATGCGAGTTTTACTTTTATGCATCTATTGATGAGCTCGATGTTAAATTTTGGGTGCCCTGATGATCACATATCTAGGTTTTTACTTTTATGCATCTGTTGATGATCTCTATGTTAAATTTCGAGCACCCCGGTGTACCAAACACTGGGTTTTTAATTTTATATAGTCATGCATCACATCATCCCTTATTAGATTGCATTATGCTTGAGTGTACTTGGATTGTCGGTTGCCTTGATTTCATTTTTGGTTATTACCTTCTTGTCGGTTAGCTCAGTTAGTTCTATTTTTGATTTTATAGCTAGATTTTATTGGATCCCTATAGTTAGCTTACTTTCTTGTAATTTATATTATATATTATCTTTCTGCACTCTCTCAGCCTATGATGCCTACTGGGTGCCCGTTGGTTTGGTACTCATACTACACTCTGCATCCTTTTATGATGCAACACCTAGTACGAGACACCCTCATTGATTTTCCTATCATTTGAGGCCAGTTGTTGTTTGGATCGTGGTGAGCTCTCGGCGTTTTGGATACTTTTACTACTTTCCATCTATTATTTTGTATATATTTTGTATTTTGGATAACAGAGTCTGTCGTATAGCTACTTTGAATTTTAGATGCTCTTGTACCAGTGACACCAATTCCGAGTTGGTTCTTGTGTTTGTTTTGTATTCTTGGTCACTTTAGGGCCATTTTTGTATATTTATTATAGGTGGTACATATATACACTATTGGCCCTATTCTCCTTATATTTCTCTTCCGCTTCCCTTATATTAAACTTCTTTATTTTGTCTTTTGCATTTTTGGGTTGGCTTCCCTACCGGGGGGTTATGTAGGCGCCCTCATGGCCCGGTTTTGGGTGGTGACATGACCAGCCCTGAATTTTGTGTTAAAATCAGTCCCCAAATCCATGTAAATATCGCAAATTAAACTTGAGAAATAACGGAACCTAAGGACAAGTAAGTGTAAATTACTAGCAAAAAATACACTTGAGAGAACAAGAAACCTACCTGTAACGCAGTTTAAGAACTTTCCAAGATGAAGATGAATCAAGTTCGGTTAAAAAGGGTGGCAATTAAAAAGTTTGGAGATTATACACTGCTAGGGAATTATTCTCCACGAACGCAGAGTGACCACCAAAAATTTGGCCTCACATACGTGGCCCTCCCCTCACGAACGCAAAGAGGAAACAAGGACAAGGCCCCTCCATCACAAATGCAATGGAGACTCTGTGAACTTGGCCAACCCTCACAAATGTGAAGAGTAAAAAGGGTCTGCACCAGCTAGGGAAAAACCAACAACTTTGCCAAGTTAAAAAACACCCGGATGGACCCTATGGATTTATTCAGAATCTCGTGAATACAAATGAGACATGCCACCCAACTGGAAATGGCATTCCAGACTCAACAAAATCAACAAAATTCCCAATAGAGATCATTTTGACAAAAAATAGGTCCCACACTCAAACATTCATTTTTAACCAAAAATCAACCAATAGCCTAAAACGAGTCTGGAATCCTCAGGACTGAACTAGAGGTCCTTCTAGCTAAAAATTCACATTCCATACTAATGAATTTGTCAGAATTCTCAAATGTGGCCATTTCCTAGAATTTTTTATGAAAGTAAACTTTCTAACTTCAAAAAGCTCCAGAATGGGAAAATTGGCTTAAAACACAAACGAACTGCCAGGTAACTGAACTGACTATCCTGAAAAGTCATAAATGACTTGAAGCTGCTGTAGGAAAGCTTAAAATGCTGTAAATTCATGAAAACAGAGAAAATGACCTAGCGGGTCGTTACACTTGACCTCCAGGTCGACCACTAGCTGGGGCCCTAACTCAGGAACATGAGCCTCTTCCTTACCACTAATTATATCGTTAGAACCATATGATAAAGAGTGAAAGAAAGGAAATTTATAAATTTATAGAGTCAAGAACGCACGATAAGGAATCAACAAGATGCAATTTTTCTGAGAATGTCATAGTATACAAACCTTATCATACTGATCTAGAAGACTCTACTGGACACTTGCTCTTGTAGTGGTAAGACCGGTGAACCTAAAGCTCTGATACCACATTTTCAAGACTCAAAATCGGGCCATGATGGCGCCTACTATAACCCACCTATAGGTAAGCCAAACCCTAAGAGAAGGACTAATAGTAAGGCATAACAATAAATAAAATAAAAGCAAAATAATAAGATGAACGGACAACAAGCATATATATATATATATATTATATATATATATATATATATATATATATATATATATATCGATAGATATATATAACGGTACAAAATATACAATACATGCTTTTAGGAAACAAAGAAACGATGATATACATATAAGAGACAAACCTCAGACTTGGTGTCACCGGTACATGAGCCTCTAAAGTACGGCAAAAAGGCTATTCAGTAGTACAACTATCTATCAAAGTACAAAAATAGAGACAATAATGTCAAAGAAGGAAAGTAGTAGATCTCTAGACACCGAGAGCTCACCATGATTTGAACAACAATAGTCGATGCTCAAGTAAAGGATTAATGGGGGTAACTCATACTATCACTACATCACAAAAAGATGCAAAAGTGAAGTATGAGTACCAAAACGTGGGTTATTCAGTAGGCACACTATGACGACTAAGCTCAGAAGACAACATATAATATAAGAAATATTAAGACAACTATAATTGGAAACTAACCTAGAAATCTCAAGTACCATCAGTATAAAGGTGAACATAATAATAATAAAAAAATTTATACACTCAATATAAGGGTACACGGAGAATGTTGTGCAATATGACATGATGCAGTATAGGATGTGGCAAATGTAGAAAAGTAAAACTCAAAATGATCTCTCGGACCGCCAGAGCTCATCAATTATGCAATAAAGTAAAACCCAAAGTAATCTTATGGGCTACAGAGCTCATCAACGTATGAAATAAAGTAAATTTGTGAAAAGGTTTAGAAATATCCCTCAGACCGAGTATATAAAGATAATACCATCTTTCCATCTCAAAAATCAATGATTAATAAAAACAATCCTTTTCGTAACCTAAAAATTATAGTAAATGTAAAGATTTCCATTTAAAACTATAAAGCAAATATTTTTCCTCCCAAACCATGTCATAATCCATATACGTGCCCATAATAACATAATATAAGGAGTAATACAGAAAAAGAAGTGATAAGCATAAAACAAAACAATAATACTCTACTCTACAATGAAATCCTCCCCTAAGAATAACTAATGATATAATACTCAAATCACACTAAGACTATGTAATGACCCTTACGGTCGTTTACAAATTTTTGCCTTTCTTGTACTGTTAGAGCTTGCCTCTAGCAGCCCCAAGTCATTTATGGCTTGCTGGGACTGGTAGTCTGGTGCTCGGGCCGTCTGTTTGGTCTTTTTGTCCATTCTTTGTTTTAGAGCTTAAGCTTTTGAAATCATAGACTTCGATCAACATTCTTGGTGAACATGCTCGGAATCAAATTTTGATAGTTCCATTAGCTCTAGCGCATGGACTTTGGTCTAGTGGGACTTTTGGTTGGGATTCAGGAGCTTTTCAGCTTGGAATTCTCTCTCATTCTGTGTTCTCAAGCCAATTGGGCTTGTTTGGTTGACTTTGGTCAACATTCGGAGAAGACGGCCTCGAATGGAAATTTTGTCAGTGTTGTTCTCTCCGGAATGCCGAGTTTGTGTTAGGTAGTTGGTTGGTTCGGGTCTCGGGTGATCCAGCCTTATTTCGGGTGTTTGGTTGGCATTGGTTAGTGTTGACTTGGGTCAAAATTCCTCTGAGATGACCTCATATGTATGTTTTATCGATTCTGTTGAGTCTAGAACATCGTTTCCACTCTAATAGCACTATTGGTTTTTGAGTATCGGGTTTCGATTGTGCCTGAAATGCCCCATAGAAGTTTTGGCTGTTGCTAGTTTTTCTGTTTCTGGTGGCCTTCAGCGCGATCACGCTCCTTTAGCGTGATTACGCTGGTCTGTGTTTTTCCCTTCAATGTGATCGCGCTCCTATAGCGTGATAGCGCTGGTCTGTGATTTTTCTTTCAGCGCAATCGGGCTCCTTTAGCACGATAGCGCTGACCAGCGACCAACAACTATATATTTTTAATCCTTTCGTTTTTCCAGCTCCTTTTCTCATTTATTCCCAACTCCAAATACAAAATTCCCTCTACCAAAGTACTCCTTTCAATCTTAGCTTGGAGAATCCATCAATTTGGTTGGCAACCCTCGCTTCTTGGTCGATTTTGGTATGTTCTTCTTCCCTAAAACTTGCTCCTTCTCCATTGCATAAACCTCCATTGTTGCTATTTCTCAAAGCTTGAAAATTCCGTGTAGAATCAATTTATTGGGCTTGCATGTTCATGGGATAGGAGTTTTCACTTCCTTAGCTTGCCTTCTCTTTGTGGTAAGTATCTTTTGACTAATTTCCGAATTTATTCCTTGAAATTCCCTCTTTAATCCTCTCTTGAGCGGGCTATTTTGGAGCCCCAATCGTGGTCTGTGTCTGCTCAAATTTTGAGCATGTGCTCCTGGGATGGTAAGAAACACTTTGGTGTTTTTCATTTCTGATTTCAGGTTGCGGGGCTCACGGGCCCATTTTTGACCCAGATTTTGACCCGGCTATTATTATAGCAATATGGGTATCGTTAGTCTTGTTTTGACATATAGATTATTGTATTGATAGTGGTTTCACGATTTGGGGTCTCTCAGAGTAGTTCAAGCCTGGACAATGCTTTCCCTATAGCTATTCGTCGGACGACAGGTAGGTTATGGCTTTCTCTACCTAGACTCTGCGTATATAGGTTATAACTTTATTAATTAGCATCCTTGAGCGGGTTTTTATAGGTTGGTACCCCAGACCTTGTCTGCCTTTTCTGTCCGTTTATTTCATATGTTGATTGTAGTATTCATGTAGTATTGTATATTACCTTTGTGGTCCTGTGTGGCCTTGTTTTGATTTTGGAACATAGAAGGTGGGTTATTTGGGAATGTCCGCGAGTCTCAGACATAGAGATATCCTTCTAGGCTGGTTATGACTGCTATAGAGATGTTGAGCCTGTGCAGGGCCGATAGGAAATATTGGTGAGCCATTTTGGTCTACTCTATTGTTTGTGAGCATATCATACATGAAAAAGGTTTTCCTTGCATGTTTTACTACTAATTTGGCTTCGGTACTACTATAAATAATTTTCTAAACCTTGCATGGCCCTGAGGGCCCATTTTTGGTAATGTGACTTCGAAAGGGTTTGAAACTGGCTTTTATGAAACCTCTCAGAGTAGAGAGGATACTATGATGATTTGATTACTGGTTTTTATCCTGATACTAGGCTCAGCTGGACCATAGCTCTAGATGTTGTTTTCTATGGATTTAGAACCGGGTATGAGTTGGGCACCCTGTTTAGGGGCTTTGATACTTGATTTCTCTTTTAGACCCGGATACACTCTGGGAACCCTTAATAAGGGTTATTAAGACTTGATTATTGATTTAGACCCGAATACACTTCGGGCACCCTGTGAGGGTTTTTGAGATTACTACTACTGATTTAGACCCGGGTCAAAGCCTGGCATGTACTACGAGGTTATAATTATTGAGTTACACTTGAGGTTTGTGGTTTTGTATGTGGTCAAGAGGTAGACCTCCATGGACCCCTGTCATTCCTGGGCCACAGGCTATGGGCCGAGGCAGCGTGCTAGGAGGAGAGTGTACAGTGTAGGAGAGGTACACGAGAAAGGGCCTTCCATGGATCCTACCTCTATTGGGCCTTATAGGTACCATAGGAGGTAACATACGGGGTACTATAACATCAGATTCATCATCATAATGCATATTTCATTCGAATTCCACCCTTGTTTGTTATGTATTCAGTGTACGCTCCGATTGTATGGGCGGCCGGAGGGTTTGTTTTCACTTGATTGCATTCCTTGGTTGTATGGGCGTCCATTGGGACTGTAGGTAGATTATTACTCTGTCATTTTATAGAGCTTGTCATGGTCCTTGGTTCTGGGTGGATTGGTAATTTTTAGCCTGTTGAAGCTCCAAATTTGGGCTTGAGTATTGAGGGGATAGGGAGTCCTATATCTTTGAGGCATTATTTTGTGGCCTTCTGAGAAGATTGTGGGTTTTGGTTCCTTTTCTATATCTTGATTTGAGTAGAGACTCTTGGTTCTTGTGGCTTAGTTATTCCATTCTAGGTTATAAATTGTAAGATTGATCCCGGTTTATGCTTATCTTGACAGTTTGTGGTTTTTAGTATGATTCTATTATTGTATGGGTTCTAGTTGATTATGGTGGCCTACTTTCTTTCTTTCCTTTCTACTTGAGGTTCGGTATACCGCCATTTTCTCAACTCTCTCTTTATTTACTTATATTGTGGTTGCAAGGATCCCAGGTGCGTCTTTCTTTCTTACACCTGTGTTTCTGTGTTATATATATCTTTGTTCTAGCATTGGTTGCTTATAACTCTTGGTTGTCTATTCTCCGTGCTAGTTTCCATGTGCTTCCTCTATTATTTTTGTGACTATTTTCTTGCTATCTGCTATTTACTATTTTTATATTTTATATGCGCTCAGTCGATCGATAATGCCTACTGAGTACCCGTTGTCTTGGTGCTTATACTACACTTCTGCATCTTTCTGGTGCAAATATTAGTTGAGCTTTCATTGTTGACTTCGTTGGAGACTCGTGCAGCTTTTGGGATATTTGAGACTAGGGTGGGCGCCTGACGGTCGGGGCTCAATCACATCTCATCTCTTGCAACTCTTTGTATATTCAGAGACAGTTATACTTTTCTTTTGCTACTTCTAGCACTTGTACTCTATTAGAAGTTTTTGTACTATCGATACCAAGTCTTGGGGTTGGTGTAGTTTCATTATGTATATATTCAGGTTTTGCTTCCGCTTTGTCTATCTTTTCATTTTGCTTCTACTAATTTTCTGTTAATTATGCATATTGGTTAGGTAGTAGCCCATTACTATCTGTTCTGGGTTATGGGGATTGGTTCACCTACTAGGGGGTTATATGTGCCATCATGACTTGAGAACTCGGGTCATGACAGCTTGGTATTAGATCTCTAGGATCACCGGTGTCATTGTACAGAAGCAAGTGTCTATGTAGAGTCTCGTGGATCGATACGATGACATCCATATCCTATATGCGGGGGGCTACAGGGCATTGTTAGGAAAAGTTTCATCTTCTTGGCTCTATATCGTGTGCTCTTAGCTCTATTGACTTCTAAACTTTGATTGTTTCATTCCTTCTCAGATGCCTACGAAGAGTTTGACAGCGGGTGATGTCGAGGCTTCTTTGCCTGTTGCTTCAGTGATTCCATCAGTGCCAGGACTTCAGAGTGAGAGTTTACCGCACCAGATAGGGGGTGTGGGGTCAGCCCATCCTCCAATTAGATTTACAGCTACTCCAGTTCTTCGGGACACCGTGGCTAGGACCCTGAGTCCTCCGTCGAGTGTTTCAGTACCCGGTTCTATGAGCAGTGCTTCAACTAAGGTTGAGATACCAGTTCTTCAGTAGGGTTGTCTATCAGTATTGGAGTATGAGGCGAGATTTCATGAGATGGTTAGGCATACTGCTAGGACTCTGCCTTCACAGTTTGATAGGGTTCAAAGCTTCGTTGGAGGTTTGATTTCACCGCTCTATTTGGCTACTAAACACTTGGTTACAGTTGGGACTACCTTCCTTCAGGTAGTGGATCATGCTTGGGTTATCGAGGGTTTATGCCGTAAGGCTTATAGAGGTAGTGCTAAGAAATGTTGTCGCTAGGATAGTTTCCGAAGTTCTTAGACTCGAGGTAGGGGATTTTCTACCAGAGATAGGTTCCACTGCTTCTTATCTACCAGGACGATTTCAGTTGCTCCATGAGTTCTAGAGGGTGTTGGTACAGGACATATTGAGCATAGTGGACATGGTGCGGGTCAGATTCTTCAGGGTTTGCCTTTAGAGTATGTAGGCCATGGTGGTCGATCAGGTTCAGTGAGATCTTCCCATCGGACTTCATCTGGTAGAGGCTATTTTTGATATGGTGAGCATGGGCACTTTGCTAGGAATTGCCCCATGATTCTGTATCCTAGTCATCTTGGTTGATATGATTGTGGGAAAGTTGGTCACCTTTATAGAGTTTGTCCCCGGTGAGGGATGACAGAGCTTTCAGCTTTGATTACTTAGTCCAAAGTTAGATCCCGTTAGTCTGATGCCCTTCCTGGTGGGCTCGAGGTTGAGGTTCCTAATATTATTGCTCCAGGTTAGGCTCTTATTACCTTGTGATAGTCCTGCTCGCATTGTGATTCTATCCTTTCTTTTATTTAATTGCTTATATGCCTACCTGCTACTTGTTTAGTTGTTTGATTTCTTAAGTTGTAGTATCTATGCATTGTTTTATTGGTAGTTTATTCTTTAGTAGTGGATGGGGTGAGTTGTCCTTGTGAGGTGTTTACCCAGATTTATAGCTCGTGGGTAAATCTTGTTAGTCTATTTTTTGTTGGGTTTGTTTCCTGTTTTGCTGTGGCTCTAGACTTGTGCTGAGTCCTTCCTTTTGAGAAGTCCTAGATGGTTGATTGCCTAGGCTGTTATCTAGTATGGCTAGAGGTTCTTGTTTTGGTTTGGTGTTATTGGTGGTTCTGCCAGAGTTTGAGCTCTCATTTTGAGATGAGAGGTGTTGGTTTTGCTAGTGAGCATGGTTTGGTTTTGTTTTTCAGGTGATTAGAGTCAACCCTCCTTGTTTGGTTAGTTTAGGAGGTAGGCGGGTATGTGGGTTGTTCCCATAGTCTCCTTCAGTTTCTTGTCCAGTTGGGTTGTCTTATCATTTTCCCCGGTTCCAGTCGGAATGAATTTTGATCATAGTTCTCTGGATGAGCATTTGATTTTTGCATTGTGATTGGGTTTTGGCTTTAGCATTTTCAACTAAATGTTGATAGTAGTGTCGTGGCTGAGTTGTACTTGTAGCATTTTGGGTGAGTTGGGCATCCGGCCCATTCTTCTCCTGCTTTATTGAGTTAGGCAATATAGATGTGAGAACCAAGGTAATGGCTTCATATTTTTATTTGAGAAGGAGTTTATAAGGTTCAGTATATGCTAAGGAAGGGTTTTGTTTAGTTGAAAAAGGAGGGAGATAACTCCTTGTTCGTGCTTGTGTGTTTTAGTAATTGACTGAGATTACGATGAGGGTTTGCATGGGTTATTGGTTAGTAACTTGATTCGACCGACTACAGATTGCAGTAGCTTCTCCTTTGATTGGTTTGAGGTTTCAATAACAGCTGTGGTTTTGGCAACTTGTGATTCAAAGCCTATTGGCTTCAGTTCATAAAGGTTCATTAACAATATATGGGTTCGAGAAAGGCTTTGGTTGGCAATTTTAAAGTTGGGTTTCATATTTGTGGGCTAGAAAACTACTTTGGATGGTTCGTGGTTGGTTCTTTTTAGTTGCAGCTTCTTGAGTTGGAAGACATGGTGTTTGGGCGACTTAGTTTCCCGATTTCAGTTGTGGAGTGACACTTGGCCTTGGACACCTAGCCCTTGGCTAACCTTTGTGTTAGGCTGGACATTCCATATTTTGGTGGTCTTCTAGATAGTACGAGATCCCTTCTTTCATGGTTGGACAGACTCAGTAGTGCAAGTTCAAGGTTCAACAGTGATGTATGCTTTATGTGATCAGGTTGTGCGGGTTGAGGCTAGCAAGGATATTTTGAATTCTATTGATACTTAGAGAATGGTGGTCACCATTCATTTAGCGAGAGTATGAATGCTTGTTTAGTTGGGTCTTTTGGGGTTTTTTTTTATGTGGGGTTCTAGTGTTTGTCAGACTCGGCCATTGTGGACTAGAAGTTGGTATGTGGTATGCTTCGGGATGGTTGTTTTGTGTACTGGTACAGTAGAGCGGCTGATTCGAGCCAAAGGGATGAGTTGAAGGTACATGCGAAGATTTCTATGGCTAGATGGCAACTTTGAACCCCAGGAACCTTTCCTTTTCCTTTGGGGTGTTTTGACTTGACATTCATGGCATGGTGGACTTCTCTCTGAGGTGAGATTAGAAAGGCGATCTCAAGCCTGAATGGTGTACAAGTATTCAGAGTAGAAGCATGTACTTCTTAGAATTTGGAGCTTAGTGATGGTTACGAGCATCCTGGTAGGCTTACCACAGTCCTTGCAGAGGCTTGGTTTTGGTTTGGGTCTGTTGGGCAGGTTGCCCTAGTTCATTCACTTCCAGTTGACTCAGACTCGGCACGGTGCAACAGTTAGGTTTGTTCTACAGTTTGGAAGTTTCTCAATCAACACAGGGTGTTCCTACATGCTTTTCCTAACCTTGGTATGTAAACTTCAGTCGGGTTCAGGTGGGTTATTCAGTTGGGTTTAGTTACCGAGTTTGATGTTAGCAAAGTTTTCATTCACTGGTTGATGGTCAGTCGGGGCAGGTAACTCCAGTTTTCGATGATATGCTAAGGGTTGTTATGTTCAATGGCAAAGGCTAGTAGACTATACCTTGGCTTGGAAAGAGTTTGAGCAAAAATGGTGACTTCGTTCGTGGTAGAGTATAAGCGAGAACTACGGATCTTCGGTGTGTCAGTTGATGCTTTGAGGGTGGTTGAGTGTTCGACTTGTATGCAACTTCTTATTATGGTGCACGAGGATTAAGTTCAGAATAAAAGGGTTTTATGGATCAGCTGGTTCATGAGTTAGTGTTTTGGTTGTTGGCTTTTCTTGTAAACCTGGTTGTGGTTTTTGAGAATTTGAGTTCTATGTGTTGGTCGCCTTCCTTCTCTGGTTTCAGTGTTGCATCGATATTTTCCGGTTGAGATTCTCGAGGTTTTGGAGTTTTAGAGTTTAGTTTGGAATCTAGCTTGGCTAGTAAGAAGTTTAGGCTTGTTTCCTTTCTTTGGTTCTTTTCTTTTGGGTGTCGTCCAGTTGAGGAGGCTACCCTGGGTTATCCAAAAGAGCAGTGCGGGCTTCGTATCCGTTGTTCTTTTAATATCTAGTCTTTCCTTCTTTCTTGACTTTCGGGGATGAAAGCCTTTTTAGTAGTGGATGATGTAATGACCCTTATGGTCGTTTAAGCGATTTATCCTTTCTTGTACTATTAGAGCTTACCTCTAGCATCCCCAAGTCATTTATGGCTTGATGGGACCGATAGTCTGGTTCTCGGGCCGTCTGTTTGGTATTTTTGGTCGTTCCTTATTTTAGAGCTTAAGCTTTTGAAATCATTGACTTCAGTCAACATTCTTGGTGAACGTGCTCGGAATCAAATTCTGACAGTTCCATTAGCTCCGGAGCGTGGACTTTGGTCTAGTGGGACCTTTGGTCAGGATCCGAGAGATTTTCAACTTAGAATTCTCTCTCATTCTGTGTTTTCAAGCCAGTTGGGCTTGTTTGGTTGTCTTTGGTCAACAATCAAAGAGGATGGCCTCGGATGAAAATTATGCCAGCGCCGTTAGCTCCGGAATGCCGAGTTTGTGTTAGGTAGTTGGTTGGTTCGGGTCCCGAGTAATCTGGGCTTATTTTGGGTGTTTGGTTGGCGTTGGTTAGTGTTGACTTGGGTCAACATTCCTCCAAGACGACCTCGTATTGATGTTTCATCAATTCTGTTGGGTCCGGAATGTCGTTTCCACTCTAATAGCACTATTGGTTTTTGAGTATCGGGTTCCAATTGTGCCCGGAATGCCTTATAGAAGTTTTTGTTGTTGTTGGTTTTTCTGCTTCGGGTGGCCTTCAGCGCGATCGCGCTCCTTTAGTGTGATTGCGCTGGTATGTGTTTTTCTCTTCAGAACGATCGCGCTCCTATAGCGCGATAGCGCTGGTCTGTGATTTTTCCTGCAGCGCGATCGCGCTCCTTTAGCATGATAGCGCTGACCAGCGACCAGCAGCTATATATTTTTGATCCTTTCGTTTTTCCAGCTCCTTTTCTCATTTATTCCAAACTCCAAATAAAAAAATCCCTCTACCAAAGTACTCCTTTCAATCTTAGCTTGGAGAATCCATCAATTTGGTTGGCAAGACTCGCTTCTTGGTCGATTTTGGTATGTTCTTCTTCCCCAAAACTTGCTCCTTCTCCATTGCATAAACCTCCATTGTTGCTATTTCTCAAATCTTGGAAATTCCGTGTAGAATCTGTTTCTTGGGCTTGCATATTCGTGGAATCGGAGTTTTCACTTCCTTAGCTTGCTTTCTCGTTGTGGTAAGTATCTTTTGACTAATTTCCAAATTTATTCCTTGAAATTCCCTCTTTAATCCTCTCTTGAGCGGGCTATTTTGGAGCCCCAATCATGATCCATTTCTGCTCAATTTTGAGCATGTGCTCTCGGGATGGTAAGGAACACTTTGGCATTTTTCATTTCCAGTTTTGGATTGTCGGGCCCACGGGCCCATTTGTGACCCAGATTTTGACCCGACTATTATTATAGCAATATGGGTATCGTTAGTCCTGTTTTGACATATAGATTATTGTATTGATAGTGGTTTTGCGATTTGGAGTCTCTCGGAGTAGTTTGAGCCTAGACAACGCCGTCCCAACAACTATTCATCAGACGACAGCTAGGTTATGGATTCCCTACCTAGATTCTGCGTATATAGGCTATAACCGTATTAATTATCATCCTTGGGCGGGTTGTTATAGGTTGGTACCACAGACCTTGTCTTCCTTTTATGTCCGTTTATTTTATACGTTGATTGTAGTATTCGTGTAGTATTGTATATTACCCTTGTGGTCCTGTGTGGCCTTGTTTTGACTTTGGAACATAGATGGTGGGTTATTTGGGAATGTTCGCGAGTCTCGGACATAGAGATATCCATCTAGGCTTGATATAACTGTTGTAGAGCTATTGAGCTTGTGCAGGGCCGATAGGAAATGTTTGTGAGCCATTTTGGGCTACTCTATTGTTTGCGAGCATATCATACATGAAAAGGATTTTCCCTGCATGTTTTACTTCTGATTTGGCTTCGAGCCTACTATAAATGATTTTCTAAATCTTGCATGGCCCAGAGGGCCCGTTTTCGGTAATATGACTTCGAAAGGGTTTGAAACTGGATTTTATAAAACCTCTCAGAGTAGAGAAGATACTATGATGATTTGATTACTGGTTTTCATCCTGATGCTAGGCTCAGCTAGACCGTAGCACTAGATGTTGTTTTCTACTGATTTAGATCAGGGTACAAGCCAGGCACCCTGTTTAGGGGCTTTGACACTTGATTTATGTTTTAGACCCGGATACACTCTGGGCACCCTTGATAAGGGTTATTGAGACTTGATTATTGATTTATACCCGAATTGATATGATATCGCCCATCGACAATCATGCTAGACCTATACTTCAAGGTCTAGACAAGAGGATCCGAGCCACACCCACCATTGGAGCACAAAAAGGAGCTTGGAGGAGCTTCAATACACCCCAAATGAAGCAAGTCAAGAAATTCCAGGCCTTACAAGCTCTATTCATGAAGAAAGAGGCTTTAGATACGATTGAAGAATGTAGATCAAGGATCTACGACTTGTGGGTGATCGCGTGGAGCAAAGACGAGGTTGACAGAGTTTTTGCCTCATGGTGCGAGTAGGGGTGCGTTGGGCACTTTCCTTGGTGCATTTCGCACATCAAAAGCACAAGGCTGCAAGAACATTTCTGCTAAGCGGATGCGACAGCCTGTGCGTTGGGCACTTTTAGAGGTGCGAATCGCACACCAAACGCACCTCAAATGCGTTGGGCCCATGTTGGGATATCTTTCAAGGTCACTTTTGGGCCTTTATGTAATAGCTATAAATAGGGGTTCCCTTTCCTTAGCTAATCAGATTTTGATGAATATTGAATTGCTTTGAAAGCTTCTAGTTGATACTCTAGTTTGTAGCCATTGGGTGGATTTCCCAATCAGTTAACTTAGCTTTGTAGAAATCTATTGGGTGGATTCCTAATAGGTAGTGGAGTGATTAAGGGTGGATTCCTTTGATTGCTTGTTAACTTCTTTGCTTGATTAATCATAGAGTCATCCATTTGTAGATTCATTTGTTTGTCTCTTTGTTTGTTTGAGGATTTATTGTTTGTTAATTAGGTTCAATTGGGAGGTGAGGGTATAAAGTCCCTTGTTGCTCATAAACTTAATTAATTAGCTTTAATTCACATATCTTTTGCTTATTTAATTTCCGCATTTGGATTTCGATTAGTCTCCCTAATCAAGATCTTATCATTAGGTATCAGAGCTTAGGCTAAAGGATTGTTCCCACAATTCTTAATCCTAGGTTCATAAATCTGAAAATTTCAAAAAATAGGGTGAAGAACGTTTTGAGAAAATTTTACAAAAAAAATGTTGAGCTACTGTTTTATTTGAAAATTTGATACTAGATTTGTGTTTTCTAGTATCAATTGAGTCTAGATCTGAGATTTGAGCTTGTTTGGAGTTGAATTGAAGAATTCACCATTGTTGGGTGAAGAAGCTTGAAGAACAAGTTCAAGATCGGGATTGATTTGAGACTTTAAACCTATTAGGCTTTGATCTCCTATTCATAAGTTGCTTGAATCTCAAGTTTGGTTGAATTTGGTTGAGGTTTGAAGGATCTACCATTTTTGAAGTTTGAAGAACTTGAAGAACACAAATTGGGTCTCTTCAATTTGAAGTGAATTGGTTCTAATTTGTACCGGGCTTTGTTCTCTATATCGAGGAGAGGCTACGTTTCAAATTTGGAGTAAATCCGTGTTAAATTGAGAGAGTTGCAAATTTGAAATTCATAAGGTGTTCTTGGTGTTCTTCAAGGTGTTGTTGAAGAAGAAGGTGAAATAAAGGAGTTGAATCCAAAGGAAAAGAAAAAGGAAAGAGTACTTGTATTTGTACAAAAGAGAATTTACCAAAAAGGGCAAGTACTAAGAAGAAAAGTACAAAAAAAAGCTGAAAAATGAGTAAAAAGCGGAAGCTACAGTGATCTGCCTAGGGCAGTGCGAAGCAGGTGCGTTGGGCACTTTTCTTGGTGCGTAACGGACCAGCACTTTACCCCAGGCAGGTTTACAATCTGTTTTTGGGCGTGTGAAGTCGAAGTGCGATGGGCATTTCCCCTAGTGCGAACCGCATCAGTCTGGGCACGAGCTAAAAGTTGGAGAACTTATTTCCTCCATCAAATTTCAGGTTTAATCTTCTTAGTTTCATTTCTTTGATTCTTCTATCATCTAGAAATCCTAAGACTAGTTAACAACAAGTATTTGATCTACTTAGTTGTGATTAGATCTTTTTGTGTCCGTTTCATTTCGTACCAATTCCTTGTGTGATTTTGTCGTTTGATCATTCATTGGAAACCTTCTTAGCTCAGTCCGTTTGATTTTGAGTCGTCCTTCTTTCGAGAAACAAGAATCCATTCCTCCACAAAGTATAGGTGACTTATGACTTGGTTGAGCAAAGGGAGTTCACTATCAATCCTTGGAAGACGCATAGAAGGTAAGTTGAGCGTTCACATACGAGAGGGTGAGGAACCTTTACTACTAACCTCGTGTGTTGAATTTTGTAGGTACAATGTCAAGGGAACTCGATTGTGCTTATGAAGGAGAGAGTTCCTTTAATATTTAGGTGGCCTTTGCCTCATTCACAAAGAAAATAACGGATATGAATGGGAGCTTAGCACATCTAAATAGGAGCTTAGCATATTTGAATGAGAGCATGGCTAATATGAATGGAAGGATGGATCGTATAGAGAATAGGATGGTGACTGTTGAGGGTCCAAATCAGGAGGACTCACCTCATACCACTCATGGGTCGGGATCAAATAGGAACACGAGTTCCTCAATGACTATTACCCCGGGGCATGCACACGAGTTATGCAACCCCCGGAATAATCCAAGCCCCACTCCAAAAATCCAACAACCATCTTTCCCAATGTCTAACTTACCGAACAATGTTAGACAAAGCTCCACTCATCCAAATTACCCGCTACAAGAGAAACGTCCTTTTGTAGCAAACCAAAACCGAACTCCAGTTCGAAATGCATCACATGCTAACTTGCATTTACCACATAACCAAACCCAAGATCTTTACCATGATAACCACCATAATCCACTCTATGAAGAGTTTGAGGGAGCAAATGCTAATGGATATTATGATGGACCTCAATATGATGGACGACAAGGTTATGGTGTACCTAGAGACAAGTGCAACCCGGAGGTTATGGTAGAACTCAAGGTGCAAGGTGGCAAGATAATGGAGATCAAGGTAAATGGTTTGATATGATGATCATTATGGTAATCGGGGTGAAAGATATGGTGGTCACTATGATGATAGATATGGTTATCATCAAGGAGATCATGGTGACCATGATAGAGGGTTGCACACCATCAAGGTTACTCTTCCAACATTCAAAGGTAGTAGTGATCCGGAAGAATTCCTTGAGTGGAGGTTGCAAAGTGAAAGGATATTCCTCACCAACAACATTTTGGATGCATTGAAAGCTAAATATGCCATCACTCAATTTGAGGGATATGCATCCACATGGTCGGAGTCCAAGGTGAGAGAACGAGCCTGAGATCTCGCTTATGAGTTGCCTACATAGCAAGAGTTGCTAGCTTTGATGGAAGCGAGGTATGTTACACCTACTTATCATCAAGAAGTTATCAAGAAGGTGTACATGATTCAACAAGATGCCAAAAGTGTTGAAGAATATTACGATGATTCCGAGAGCTTGAGAATGAGGTCCAAAGTTGATGAGCCTATACTAAACACAGTGATCCAATTTGTTACCAACTTGAGACAAGACATCTCAAAGCCCATGAGACTTCAACACTATGCAAGTTTAGAGGAGGCTTTTCATGATGCCTCTACAATTGAGAAGGACTTGAAAGAAGAGAAAGCATACAAGTCCAAGTGTACCTTAACGTCTTCATGGAGCAAGAATAAAGATAAGTGGTAGTCGTCATCTCCCCAAGAGAACTCCAAAGGTAGTGGTCAAGCTACTAAAGCTAAAGCTGACTACAAGGTGAAAGGGGACGACAAAGCTAAAGGAGGTACGTTTGTGAAACCTAACATTCCTCGTCCTTCTACTATTCAATGTTATAGATGTCAAAGTAGGGGATATGTTGCAAGTGAGTGTCCTAATAGAAGACCCATTATGGCCTTGTTTGATGTATATTGTATGGATGATAAGGAGGAGTGTAAGGACAAAAGAAAGAATAATGATCTTAATAAAGAAGAACCCTTGGTTTGTAATGAAGAAAAGTTAGAGGAGAATGTGAATTTTGCTCATCTCTTGACAAGAGGGGAACTTCTAGTATGTGAAGATGGTAAGCCTATGGTTAGGCAAGAGGATGAAGCCTCGAGAATTGATGGTGAGCCTTTGCAAGTGAATGAGAACTTATCATGCGTTGTGAGACGAATCATGGGGGTACTTGATAAAGAAGGGCTTGATCAAAGAGAGAACTTGTTCCATGCTCGTTGCAAGATCACGGATAAGGTATGTGCTCTTATCATTGATAGTGGGAGTTGCACAAATGTTGTGAGTGAAACTTTGGTTGAACAAATGAAACTTCCTAGTGAGAAGCATCCTCCCCCCTACAAGTTACAATGGCTCAATGACAACGGTGATATGAAGGTGACCAATCAAGCAAACATAAGGTGTAGCATTGGCAAGTATCAAGATGAGTGATGTGCCGCCAATTTACGGCACTTTCGACTCCTTTAAACTAAGAACAATCGTACGTTTTCAAGCAACCGTCGTCGTTTTTGATGTTTTTATGTTGTATTTTCAGGAAATGGAGACAAACATGGAAACGGAAGGAAATACGGGAAAAAGACGTTCTGGATAAGAGTGACGGTCCGAGTGACGGACCGTCAAGCTCGTGACGGACCGTCAAGCCCAAGCCATCACGATGGGGCAGCACCACTGCCTAGTGGTGATGGCCGCCGTGACGGGCCGTCAAGGTGGTGACGGTCCGTCACCCAAACTGTCACACCAAAGCATTGTCGCACCAAGGCAGCCCGTGATTAACCGTCATACCAAAGCAGTGTCGCACCAAGGCAGCCCGCGATTAGGATTCCTACCGTGTTTGAGAGTGGTTTCTTGGATTCCTAATGCGTTTGGGATTTGGTTTCTCGGACTCCTAATGCATTTGGGATTGTGTTTCCTAGACTCCTATAAATACCCTATGTTAGGTTTATTTTATTCATTATGCAATCAACCAAGCTTTTTAATATAGTTCTCCCAATAGTTTTAGGAGAGACTTGGAGATCAAGAAACACGTTTTACACTCCTTGAATTCGTGTTCTTGATTTGTTCTTGGGATCTTGGTTTTTCTTATTCTTGGAATAATTGAAGATTGGTTTTCATTATATTGAAAGAATCCCTTCTCTTTATTATGAATACAATTCTCTTCTCTTTTCTTTATAGCATGATTAACTAAACCTCCCACAACGTTGTGGGAGCCATGGCAAAAGTAGCAATATAGATTCCGGGTAGCGACGGGTTAAATATGTATGTTGTCATGTTGTTAATCATTCGTTATGTAACGTTTTCTAGTGGTTGCAAACATTAGAACATGCCTAGGTTTAAATTTGCTTGAGTAAAGAGATTAAAACCGGGAAACTTGATTAACGACGAGGATTCGAGACTACCAACTCTCGTCTTATGATTAATGCTCTAACTAGATTAATCTACTTGATGTTTAGGATTGAAATCTAAAAGCACACCTTTTCAAGTTCGAGAGAATTGAAAAGTAAATTTATCTATTTGGTTGAGAAACATTTAGACGATACAATTAATTCAATCACATCGTGACACGCATATAGAAAGAACCCCGTTAAGCCTAGAATCGACTTTGTTACTAACGCCATGGTAAATACTTCCCTAGTTCTCTCTCTCCTATTGATTATCATTCATACGTTAAGTGTTTGTTTTGTTTACAAATATTGATCACAAAACCTCCCCATTTACCGGAAACTATTGATGACTAGTCACGTAATTCACTAAAGACTTAATTCTCACTATATTCTCTGTGGGATTTGACCCCAACCTTTGTTGGGTTCTATATTTGACTACGACCGCTTACGCTTCGTTAATTTGAGGTGTAGTTTGGGCGTTATCAATGAGACCCATTATGATATTGTGCCTATGCTAGCATGTCATATGTTGCTTGGTAGACCATGGCAATTTGATAGGGATGTGCAACATCATGGGAGGTCTAATAATTACTCATTTGTATTTGGTGGACAAAAGCTTACACTTGCACCCTTGACACACTATCAAGTGCATGAGGATTATAAGATCATGAAAGAACTTCAGGAAGTGATTCAAAGGGAAGAAATTGAAAAGAATGAGAGAGAAGTATTGCTTGTTCACAAAAAGGTGGACTTGGCTAATGATGAAGATGACTTGCTTGAAACCATGGAGCTAAGTAAATGCTTGAAAGACATGGATGAGGAACACTCCTTAGTGGGACTCATCACCATGGAGGTTGTAATGCACGCTAACCAAGGTACTAGCATTTTACCTAGTACCAATTCTTCTCTTTTGCAGGTTCCTAAAGGATTACTTTCCAATGGGGTTTCTAAAAGTTTACCTCACAAGGATGAAATTACAAGTATCATGGGATCTCACTCTAAGGATCCCAACTTGAGAGAAGAAAGAGAGGACCAATCCTTTTGGTTCAAAATTATTCTTGAGATGGGAATGCCTTCCAAGCCAAGGTTGGAACATGAGCATGTTAAGATGGACTCTCCAACCCAAGGTATGTACCCATTTCCCTTAATTCCAAGTGACCCTTGGATTCATGATGACATTTATATTGTGATAGGTAGAATCTTGAGAATGGTTGCTTACATGCCCTATCATGAACATGTTAATGTCTCACATCTCACATCTTTGCTTGATGCTAATATGCTTAACTTGCATGGCACCCGAGTGTGGGATTCCAACTCTATATGTTATGTGTTGAAGAATCCATGTGGTACATTTAGTACTAAGATCATGATGCCAACTTCTTTTTCCTTCATATGTAGAAGACTTGAAGTCTTAGGTTGGACTCTTGAGAGCATGCTTGAGCTCTTGGTTGAAGGGTACCCAACTTCTTGGGAGGATCATATGTTTTTGAATGAATGTGTTGCTAAAAGATCCCTCGTTCCCTTCCCAAGCATGCCTATTTTGGAAGATACCCTCCCTTTGAGGAGTTATGTGTACAGAAAGGATGACACGTGTGTGTTGACCCAAGTGTTGTTATCATGTGTCCAAACATGTGAGAATATGCTTGATAGGATCCTTGTTCCTAATCGTAAGCTTGCATATGCGGACATCATGATTGACATTATTGATGTTGTTACCTTTTTTTACTACCTTTTTGCAAATGATGATATTCATGTTTGTCGTGAGTATGCATCTTATGTGGGCGTGAGTTTTGTCACAAGAGAAGGTGATGTGCACCAAAATGTCATCACTCTATCCTTAGGTGTCCCTCGTTATTGTGCTTTGCTTGATGTAATTCATGAGCTTATTGGCATTCTTGCATATGGAAACACCTTTGTTGAGACTAGAGTGTTAAATGTCTTTCTCTACTACCTCTGTGCATTCGATGATGTTCATGCTTGTGTTGAAATTGTATGTAAAAGGGGCAGGCATACCTTTGGTTTATGCCATTGTGTGTGTGATCAAATGGTACCTTCCTTTGATGGGTACTATCTTTGTGATGGGTTGAACAACCAATTCCTTTGTACTCCATATGTTGACTATTTTGTCATTGCATTAGGGAATGCTTGGTTGTATCTTGAGAATGTGCCTCTTGGGCATACTTCTATTTGTGCTAACCCTTATACTATGAGGAAATTGTGGTTGTTTGTCCTACCTATGTTCTTGCAAGGTTTGGATTCGAGGATGAATCCTTTTCAAGAAGGGGAGGATGATATGATATCGCCCAGTGACAATCATGCTAGACCTATACTTAAAGGTCTAGAAAAGAGGATCCAAGCCACACCCACCCTTGGAGCACAAAAAGGAGCTTAGAGGAGCTTCAATACACCCCAAATGAAGAAAGTCAAGGAGTTCCAAGCCTTACAATCTGAAGAAAGAGGCTTTGGAGACCATTGAACAACGTAGATCAAGGATCTACGACTTGTAGATGATTGCGTGGAGCAAAGATGAGGTTGACAGAGTTTCTGCCTCATGGTGCGAGTAGGGATGCATTGGGAAGTTTCCTTGGTGTGTTTCGCACATCAAAAGCACAAGGCTGCAAGAATGTTTCTGCTAAGCTGATGCGACAGATCGCACACCAAATGCACCTCAAGTGCGTTGGGCCCATGTTGGGCTATCTTTCAAGGTCACTTTTGGGCCTTTATGTAATAGCTATAAATAGGGGTTCCCTTTCCTTAGCTAATCAGATTTTGATGAATATTGAATTTCTTTGAAAGCTTCTAGTTGATATTCTAGTTTGTAGCCACTGGGTGGATTTCCCAATTAGTTAACTTAGCTTTGTAGAAATCTATTGGGTGGATTCCTAATAGTCTATTGGGTGGATTCCTAATAGGTAGTTGAGTGATTAAGGGTGGATTCCTTTGATTGCTTGTTAACTTCTTTGCTTGATTAATCATAGAGTCATCCATTTGTAGATTCATTTGTTTGTCTCTTTGTTTGATTGAGGAATTATTGTTTGTTAACTAGGTTCAATTGGGAGGTGAGGGTATAAAGTCCCTTGTTGCTCATAAACTTGATTAATTAGCTTTAATTCACATATCTTTTGCTTATTTAATTTCTGCATTTGGATTTTGATTAGTATCCCTAATCAAGATCTTATCACGAATACACTTTGGGCACCCTATGAAGGGTTTTTGAGACTACTACTACTGATTTAGACCCGGGTCAAAGCCGGGCATATACTATGAGGTTACAATTATTGAGTTACAGTTGAGGTTTGCGGTTTTGTATGTGGGCAAGAAATAGACCTCCATGGACTCCTGTCATTCCTGGGCCACAGGCTACGGGCCGACGTAGCATGCCAGGAAGGAGGGTGTACGGCGTAGGAGAGGTACACGGGAAAGGGCCTTCCATGGATCCTGCCTCTATTGGGCCTTATAGGTACCGGAGGGGGTAACCTATGGGGTAATATTACATCAGATTCATCATCATCATGCATATTTCACTTGGATTCCACCCTTGTTTGTTATGTGTTCAGTGTACGCTCCGGTTGTATGTATGGCAGGAGGGTTTGTTTTCACTTGATTGCGTTCCTCAGTTATATGGGTGACCGTTTGAACTGTAGGTAGATTATTACTTCTGTCATTTAATAGAGCTTGTTGTGGTCCTTGGTTCTAGGTGGATTGGTAAGTTTTATCCTGTTAAGGCTTCGAGTTTGGGCTTTAGTATTGAGGGGCTAGGGAGTCCTATATCTTTGGGGCGTTATTGTGTGGCCTTCTGAGCAGATTGTGGGTTTTGGTTCCTCTTCTATATCTTGATTTGAGTAGAGACTTTTGGTTCTTGTGGCCTAGTTATTCCATTCTAGGTTATAAATTGTGAGATTGATCCCGGTTTATGCTTTTCTTGAGAGTTTATGGTTTTTAGTATGATTCTGTTATTGTATGGCTTCTAGTTGATTATGTTGACCTACTTCCTTTCTTTCCTTTCTACTTGAGGTTACCGGTATACCGCTATTTTCTCAACTATCTCTCTTTATTTACTTATATTATTGTAGCAAGGATCCCAGGTGCATTTTTTTCTTACACCTGTGTTTCTGTGTTATGTATATCTGTTGTGCTAGCATTGGTTTCTTATAACTCTTGGTTGTCTATTCTCCGTTCTAGTTTCCATGTGCTTCCTCTATTATTTTCAGTGACTATTTTCTTGCTATCTCCTATTTACTGTTTTTATATCTTATATGTGCTCAGTCGGCAGATGATGCCTACTGAGTACCCATTGTCTTGGTGCTCATACTACACTTCTGCATCTTTCTGGTGCAGATATTAGTTAAGCTTTCACCGCTGACCGTGTTGGAGACTCGTGCAACTTTTGAAATATTCGAGACTAGGGTGAGCGCCTGACGGTCGGGGCTCGACCACATCTCATCTCTTGTACTGATACTCTTTGTATATTCAGAGACAGTTGTACTTATTTTTTGTTACTTCTAGCACTTGTACTCTATTAGAAGTTTTTGTACTATCGATACCAAGTCTTGGGGTTGGTGTAGTTTCATTATGTATATATTCAGGTTTTGCTTCCGCTTCGTCTATCCTTATGTTCTGCTTTCGCTTATTTTCTTCTTATTGTGCGTATTGGTTAGGTAGTAGCCCATTACTATCCGTTCTGGGCTACAGGGATTGGTTCACCTACTGGGGGGTTGTAGGTGCCATCATGACTTGAAAAATCGGGTCGTGACAGACTACGGGCGACCTTAACTAATAGATTGTAGAAAAAATTAGTTTACCAATAATTTCTTATAATTTCTCCATTAGAAGAAATTAGATTACCAATAGATGGTAAAGTTGTTACTGATATACCCTGTAAAATTGATATATTAGATACTAAGGGTGATCCTACGAATAAACATGTAAACCTAATTATTCAATAAAATAATTATACTAATAAACTACTATATGTAGTCTCCAATCAAAATTCTAAAAGCTAACAATAAATTCACTTTTAAATATAAATCATGTTCTTCTTCAATGACAAAGATAAGAAGTTGGAATCCTACCGAATATTTAAATTACCAAAATTTTCAAAATATAAAATCTCCAAATTACAAGAAAAGTTTGAAATCACAGATAATCTTGAACAAAAGATTAATCAAAAGTTCAAAAATGAATTAAAATATAAAGATGATAAAGTCATAAGAATCATATCTGATAAAACTGATAACAAAATTAACAAATTAGGCTCTAGATATTTTAATAAAAAACTATTATAAGAAACCCTTTTTTTCCAGATATGCAGTATGAAGAATTTTTTTTTATCTCATACATCCTATTTTGGAAATGAAATAGCTTAATGGAATATTGATGGACTCGTGGAATATCAAATAGACAATAAATTACATGAAATGGAAATGGTGATTATGGCATATTGAATAAAAAACTATACATGTAAATAATCTGCCATTTTTATTATAGCTGGATTTACGGAAGCATTAAAATATTGGTTGGATAATTACCTTATGGAGTAATAAATAAAGTGTATTAAATGCTAGAACTATTACTCAAGTTATTAAGACAGAACCTACGAAAAAAACTTCTAAAAATTAAATCTCAGAAGATGCCATTGCTACTTTAATTTATAGCATAGCTAAGCATTTTACATGAGAACCTCAACTTTTCAAAGACAGGAGTCTAAAAATATTTTCAAATCTATCTTGTCTAAAATTGGATGATTTTGATGGTATAAAGATGTCTTCCTCAACAAGGTCAGGGTTAGAGAAGATTGTAGTCATTATTATTGGAAAGAATAATTTGTAAAAGATTTACCAGCATTATTTGCTGAAAAAGTTAGGATAAAATTAAAAGATAGGTTTGAAGGCAAAATTTCTTAGAGTCAATTAACTTATGGTGACCTTATAAGCTTTATAAATATCGCGGCACTTAAATTATGTACAGACATGAAACTTAAGAATTAACTAAAAGGGATAGTAAATTTCACAAAATGCTCTAGGATATTTTGTTGAGACTTTGTATACATTAAATTATCTGCCCCTTTAAAAGAAGCTTCTAAGAAAATTAAAAGAAGAAATAAATATCATAAGAATAAATCTAAAAATCTCCATTACGATAAAAGAAGATTTAAGAAACCTAAATGAGAAATCAATAAAGGTGGCTTTAAATCATACAAAACAAGGCTGATAAATGCTGAAACTGTGGAAAATTAGGTCACAAACTAGAGATTGTTGAATCCTTAATAAGAAGAAGGACAAAATAAATGTGTCAGAACTTCACCAAGAAGTCAAGAATAAATTATATTTTATTCTTCAAGAAAATGAAAATAGCTATTCCTCTAAGGAGAGCCTTAGAGACGAAGACCATCTTAATATCGCGTCAGTTTTGACAACAGTGAATAAACTGATCACTGTGGATGCACTGGTGCAATCTGCACTTGTGATAGCCATTCTATAAATGTCATTACCAACAGTAACAATGAGTTCTTCTTTGAGATAACTGACCATAATGATGATCATTTATTTCAAAAGTAGTTAATAGAATTAAAAAATATAGTTTTTAATCAACAATCAGATAAAGAATCTATTGAACATTTTAATATGAAAAATGTATTAAATAAATTTAAAGAACAAAAGTCTAACACTATGCTATAATATCTTCAGATTGAATTATTACACGTAAAAAGGAAAGTAAAAGAAGTTAATCAAAGACCTAACAAACAAGATACATAATCACTTGCTAATAAAATAAAAATGATTTAAAACCTAAGCAAGAACAAGAATCATATATATCCGAACCCGGAGAAATGTCAAAATTAGAAAAAGATGAAGAGGAAATAGAGTCTCTAGAAGAAACTCTAGAAACCAGATTAGGAATTAAAATAATTGCAATAGTTAATGTCATGACTCAATTACTCGGATAGTGCGAACACCTATTCTAATCCACGTAGATAAGAGAACCTTTACCACTAATTTAAAACAGGTATGCAGAAAATCTATAAGAAACCCTAAATGTTTTTAAAAATTACAACCAGTTTCAAAACCATCGAATACAATGAAACCTTTAAAAATACAACGGAAAACCCTTCCCAAGGAACTAGTCTAAAGATGTACAAGAGCTTCTAAGAGAAGTACAAAAATAAAACAAGATATAGCTCCCACCATAGGAAAGAGATTAGTAGAAGCTGCAAGAGATCACTCTCCACGTCACCTGAGAAACATACACTGATCCTGCAACCAAACTATACCCCAAAAAGGGTATAACAAGAATAGTATGAGTACAAACAATATGTACTGGTAGGTATCATTGGCCGATCAGGGTTAGATCATGTAAACACAATATGGAAATCACAGAAAGAAGGCATGACAACTTATATAACAATTTAATCCACGTCACTTTCACCCACTTATGCTATCTTTATCCCTCATATTATGTATGAGTATTTCTATCCTTATCCTCACTGACTTAGTTCTATCAAATTGATTACATATAGTTAATATGTGTCACGACCCGATTTCTCGGTCATGATGGCACCTACAACCCCCCAATAGGCGAACCACTCCCCGTAGCCCAGAATGGTCAGTAATGGACTACTATCTAATAATATAAGCGGAAGAGCAGTTTAATAAGCGGAAGCAAGGGAACAAGATGAAGTAGATAGATAACAGAAACATATACATACATATGCGGAAGCTAAACGAAACCCAAAACTTGGTATCATAGTATAGAGCCGGATCTACATATAAGGAGTACAAAAGGATCCAAAATAATATATACACAAATGTCTCTGAGTAGTAATAGAGTACATAAAGCAAAAGATAAATTTAAAGCTAAGCTCCGATCGCCAAGAGCTCACCCTCAGTCTGGATAGTTCAAAATCTCCAAGCATGACTCACACCAATCAAGCGGTGATGTCCCACACTAGGATCTGCACCAGAAGATGCAGAGTGTAGTATAAGCACCAAATATGAAGCATAAGGTACCCAGTAGATATCATAGGCCGACTAGGAACATATAAGATAAAAGCATAGTAACAAACAGAGTAGAAGCAAGTAGTCATGGAAATCTATGAAAAGTACACAGGAACTAGCCCAGAGGGAAGACAACAGAACAACATACAAGGCTAGTAAGTAGAATATATACACAATAGGCACAGGTGAAAGTAGGAAATGATGCATTTGGGGTCCTTGCAATAACAATATATACATAATAAGTTTTCAGAAGTGGACGGTATATCGGTAACCTCAAGTACAAGGGAAGGGAGGAGAGGAATCAGGATAGGCATGCTCGTAAAATAGGAATTAGTAACCAAATTAATCATACCAATCTCAAGTCAAAAACTATCAACCTCGCAGTAACCAATCTCATAAATATAACCATAACATGGGATAATATCGTATAAAGTAACAAAAGTCTACCTACAGTCCCCCAAACGCCCATACAACCGAGGAACGCAAATAAGTGAAAACAAACCCTTCGGCCGCCCATACAACCGGAGCGTACACACAACAAACAACAAACAACAAACAAGGGTGGAGTCTCAAACAATGAATGATATGATGCATGATGATCTCAGGGTGGAATAGTAACTCTGCATGTACCCCCTCCGATGCCGATCGGGCCTAGCAGGTAGGTTCCATGGAGGGACACTGCCCGTATACCTCTACTCTGCCATATACCCTTCCAACTTAACTTTGTGCTAGGGGCATTGTATGACCTTAAATCATAACTAATGCACTCACATACCAAGGAATTGATCCTAACACGTACGACAAATGAGATGCATATACCTTTATCACAGATATTTTCAGTAACTATAGAACAGGTTGTTATAATAGATACCAATTTACCCATCATTCATTCCCGAACAATCACCATTAGAAAAAGAATGGTATGAGTCAAGCTTTGAACCTTAATGCCCCTACCACGGCAACACATTTACAGACTTATGTGAACCACTGAAAATTTAGTTCCCTCAGTGTACTGAAACTCAAGCTGAAACTTATTGCTACTCCACCCCATCATAGAATCTTCCTTCCTTCGAGTCATACAAAACTAAGTAGAGCAACCCTTTCCCCGAGCGCCCATGTTATTCAGGGCCTCATCAATATACTGGAACGAAAAGATTTCAAGCTTAACAGACAAAAATAACTTTATGTGCTATAAGGGACTGGGTCTCGCTATAGAGGGAGAGGACCATATAGTGGAAGCCAACAATTTACCAGGGTGAGAATTGGTTTCTCGCCCATTTCCCCCTCTTTCACTCGAGAAACTCCCTTAGAGATTAAACACCTAATCAGGTAAATAGTTAAGCCTAGTTAAACTCAAGGAACCAACACGTATATCAAGTAAATAGTTAAGCCTGATTCAACTTAAGGAACCAACAATGTACATCAAGTAAACAATTAAGCCCGGTTCAACTCAAGGAACCATCAATGTACATCAAGTAAACACTTAAGCTTGGTTCAACTCAAGGAATAAACATATACATCAAGTAAATAATTAATCCCGGTTCAACTCAAGGAACCAATATGTACATCAAGTAAACAGTTAAGCTCGGTTCAACTCAAGGAACTAACATGTACATGAAGTAACACTTAAGCCTGGTTCAACTCAAGGAACCAACATGTACATCATGTAATAATGAATCCTGGTTCACTCAAGGAACCAACATATATGAATATCAAGTAAACAGATAAGCCCAATTCACACAAGGAACCAACACATATATATGACTATCAAGTAAACCATATTTGTACCCGACCTTTCTGTCGAGGCTTTCCAGATAAGATGATGCGGATCCAAACCATCACGCATGAATTAGTTATTTCTCTCACAATGGTCTAAGAACAAAACCTTGAGAGTTCATAATGAAATAACATCTAAACTCCGAGATAATTGAAATTTATTACATCAGGCCTGATATATCGACTCAATTCCCGCTATAGCAGCTTTGCTATAGCACAAAAATTTCTTCTATTGCGGCACCGTGGTAGTGGATTGCCTCCCACTATAGCGGCATAGGTGAGGCACTAATTTCGGGAAGTCCCAATTTTGGATAATTTTACAATATAATCTCAGATTTGGACATTCCAAACTAGCCCCTTTATGTTAAATGCTATATCTGGAGTTTTACAAACCTAAACTCCATTTCAAAAGTTTCTATATGATACTTTTCCCCTCACATATCATGGTATCACCTTAATTTTATCAAACACTATACCTTGAGACATCAAAGGTCTCTAAAACACACAACACAAAAAAAATTATTGGAACCCACCCTAACCAGAGTTTTTGTCAACTCTCATTCTAAGAAAAATTTTACCCGAGCACTTACACCCCAACCAATTCTATAACAAACACATAACCACCACTCAAGGAGAAATAACCACCAAGTATTATAACAGTCTCTACTTTTCAACATGGATAGTCTTCAGTAAAATAATCATAACTTTTTACTCCAAAAGTATATTAATAAATGGTCAGTGGAATTGGAAAGAAAACTCAGAGATATTTAATTTGGTGGGTATTGGGCCACATAACTCCTTATATTCTAGGAGGAGTGCTCATTTAAAGTTGACCTTAGTTTAAACTTAGCCCAAAACTAAACTGGTAAGGACACTTTCAACTTAACATTATGCTAGGGGTATTGTATGGCCTTAAATCATAACTGATGCACTCACATACCAAGTAATTAATCCTACCACCTATGACGAATGAGATTTGTATACCTTTACCCTGGATATTTTCAGTAATGATGGAATAAGTTGTTATAATTAAATACCAAAGTGTAATGACCCTCGTGGTTATTTTCTCTCTTTATAGTATTTTTACCATTTTGACCCTTCCTTTAGCTTCGATAATGCTTATATGACATGCTAGGATAAGTGGCATTCTTCTCGAGGTGTTTGGTTGGGTTTTAAAAGAGTTTCCCTATTTTAGAACTCTTAAAATTGAAATTTTTGACTTCAGTCAATATTCAAAATAAAAAGGGCTCAGATGAGAATTTTATGGTGCCATTAGCTCCCAAACATAGACTTTGGTCTAGTGGAAACTTTGGTTTGGGTCTCAAGGATTTCAGACTTGTTTTAAGTACTTGGGTGGCTTTTATGAAAAACTAGAAAAACATTGACTTTGGTAAACATTTCATCAAGATGACCTCTATTGATCATTTTGATAATTCTATTGTGTCTAAAATGCCATTTCAAGTTGGGTAGTAGGTTTAGCTTGTGTTCAAAGAATTCCAAATGAATCTCGATGGTCCATCTAAATGTTTTTGGACTTGATATCCATCTAAATGTTTTTGGACTTGATATTGCAACTAGTTTACAAGCTACTAATGTAGTTGCAGGCCTTTCATCGCATTTGTAATAAGGGCTTCATTTTTGTGAAGGTCATGATTTTTGACCATCACATTCATGAGTTGACCTTCACTTTCACAATGAAAAACTCACTGGGACCCAGTTTGGGGTCCTTCTTTGCATTTGTGAGGAGTCCATCATGGTCACAATGGGTCTCCTGGGTGCAGTCCCACAATATTGATGGTGTCCCCACATTCATGATGAAGGGGACCCCTGGTAGTTAAATACTCCCAACCTCATTATTTCCTCCATTTTTTCCTCAAAGACTTGAACTTGATTGACCTTAGGAGTTGATCCTTTGTGAATTATTCAGCCATATTGTTTCAAGTAAGTCGTTCATACTACCCATGTAATTTCTTCTAACATTTTGTGTTAACCGTCTCTAAATTCCATAATTCATAGCTTGATTCTTGAAACTCCATTGATTATAAATGAGCTTTTGGGGCTGTTTTGATCCCCGAATCATTTTTCAATTTCTCCCAAATTCCAGGCATATGTTTATAACCCTACAAGGAGCTTAATTGTGATTGTTTTTAATTCCATCAACATGTCTCAAGGGTCAATTCTTTACTCAAATTTTGAGTTATTAATATAGGTATCATTATTCCTCTATTGACGTGTAAAATATGTTTGTGATAGAGTGGAAGCAATACGAGGTATTGTGAAAGGAGAAGCGTAAGAGTAACAGTTCATGGTTAGCCGTTCGGCCATGAGGTAGGTTACTATCTTCTATTCTTTAGACTTAGGTTGGGTAGATGATATATATTATAGATTGCATGTCTGTTTGGGTAATTTCTAGGTAGGGTTCGGTTTATACTGATTTTTATATATATGTCCTATTTTCGGGGACTTTAGACTAGTATTTCCTTCTTGAGCATTAGTTTAGGTTCGCTATTATCGTTTTGGGATTAGACTATAGAATTAGGGATAGATTACATATTCTTAGCTTAGGTTAGGGTAGTATACCAAGTTAGAGTGGTTATGTTTCTTTGGTTCTTGTTATTATCTGTTATTTCCTTATGATGGAAACTGTGGGCTTGAGGTCGTGGGCTTGGACTGATAGACTCTAGGTTAGTGTATCTTGATGTGGAGGGTGGTTGTAGACTATTTGGTGTGTACCTATAATTATGCCTATATATCTATATATTGGTAATGGCATGCATACATTCATACATACATATCCACGGATGGTGGTACGATCTGGAATAGATATAGGGTTTTTTTATTTAAAAAGAGAGGATCGTACCCCACTTATTATCGTTTTTCAGCTTTAACGAGGAAATGGTACAACTTTACTATGGATTTTGGATTTTTGAAGGATTGTGCAAATTTTTCATTTCAAAAGAGAAACTGTATTACTTTATACTCAGTTCGAGGGGAATTCCTATACCATTTCTCAATTTACTTTGTTTATTTGTTGATGAGCTCCATCACCCCACGAGAACAATTTGGGTTTTACTTTATTACATATGTTGATAAGCTCTAGCACCCTGTGAGAATACTCTGGGTTTTATTTTTCTGCACTTGTTGATGAGCTCTTGTGGCCCGTGAGATAACTTAGGGTTTTTCTTTCTACATTGGCCACATACTGCATTGCATCATCCCATATTGCACATCATCACTCTAATTTCCTTATACTACATGTATTATTAGTACTATTTTCTCTTTAACCTTTGTATAATTAGATTTCTAGATTGCTTATACCATTTTGAGATTCTAGGCTAGTATATGTTATTCCTTATCGCGTTATTTATATTGTATATATTATTTTCCTAAGATTGGTAGGACTATGATGCCTACACTGTACCCCATATTTATGGTACTCATACTATACTTCTACATCTTTTTCTGATGTAGCGCCTTGTACGAGTTACCCCCATTGATCTTTTTGCTCATTCGTGGACTTTTGCTAATCAGATCGCAGTTAGAGCTTGGCATCCGAAGATATAATATTTTCCTTCTTGGTCTTACTTCTTTATTTTGTATTTTTATAGATAGTTGTGCCTTGTAGAACCTTATTCCCATACTTTAGAAGTTCTTATATCGGTGACACCAGGTCTGGGTTTGGTTTTTTATGTATATATTGTCTTTCTTGGTCTCTTTAGGGCCTGTTTTGTATTTTTTGTATTGATATGTATATATCTATACATGTGGCCCGTTCTTCTCATTATTCTCCTTTCACATTAATTATGTTTTCCTTTATTTCTAGTTTCTATTTGGGTTTTGTCTTGCCTACTAGGGGTTATAGTAGACATCATCACAACCTAATTTTGGATCCTGACACCACGGTATCAAAGCTTTAGATTCACTGATCTTACAAGTACAAGAGCAAGTCTCAAGTAGAGTCTCGCATATTAGTACAGTGATATTTATATCCTATCTGTGGAAGGCTATATGTCATTCTTAGGAAAACTTCTATCTTTATTTGATTCCTTATTGTGCGTTCTCAACTCTATGAACTTCTAAATTTTATTTGTTCCATTCATTCCCAGATTTTTAAGATGAGTTCAACAGTGGGGAGAGGATGAGGCTCATGTGCCTGTTGCTATAACAGTTTCACCAGTTCCAAAGATAGAGAGTTAGGGTAAACTATTTCAATCGAAGGATTTGGGGCTAGCCTAGACTCTGATAGGCTTTGTGACCATAATAGTTCTTTAGGAAACCATGTATAGGACTCTGAGTCTTTTATAGGGTGTGTCACGCCCCGATCCTACACCCTGGATGCGACACAGTACTTAGAGTCATAAGTGACCCCAAGCTAACCTATTGCCTGGCATACTGCTGAGATATAGACTAAAAGTAAATGCAGAAGCTAAAATGTGCTGGGCTCTTTAGAAAATATTATAACAAAATGAACTATTATAAACTGATATACAATAGCATTTGAAAATTGATACAACTGAGTGACTCACTATCTGACTGTCTATGAAGCCTCTACTAACATTGACTATGGTTAGCCAGGACATGACCCCCAACTATCTTTAATCAATGTACAATAATGAAATAACCGCTATAATTACTAACTAACTAGAGTTCCCAAAAAAGAAGAACTCGTTCCTTGCTGGCTGGAAGGTGCGATCTGTCTGACTATGATCATGGGAGCTAGCAGTGAAACCTTCATCATAAAATGATACAGCACAAGGAAGGTATGCGGTCAGTACTTTGAATGTACTGAGCATGTGAGATATGCACTTACTTTGAATCATGAGAAGATACATGTATACTGAAAGCATGGCTGAAAACTGGACTATGTATAATATCTGAATTGCATAAGTCAAAGTTGTATAATATAGACTCTTATACTGAAGAGAATGTAAATATTGTTGCTGGACTGTAATTGTGAGATTATGATGTTTAAAGATCAGTAAACCTGTTACTTAAGATTTCATGGACTAAAAGATAAAGTATGTCTGTAAATCATGGACTAGTGCAACTGAGGTGAAAGTCATGTTTAAAGTAAAATCCTTAGGGAGTTCCTTCTATTGAACAAACTGAAAATATTGATATGCTATTTAAAACTATAAATTTAATCTGTAGTACTCAAGCCCAAACATAATATGCATAAAATCTGAAATGCAAGGATATTCTGGAAAATATAACTTAAAAGCTGTAAAAGTAAACTGAGGGCCTAGTACAGAACTACTGAGTCTAATTCTTTGGGAGAGTTTGTTAACCGACATAAACCACGTGAGCTAAACATGAAGTTTGATGTATACGCCCCATCGAGAGGACTCAATATACCTTGCCAGGGTATAGAGGCATGACTGGTGTGATCACTTGTTCTGATGCCCAACTGAGGGGCTAAATAACCTACGATGGAATGTAGTTCTGGTACTTGAGGGTACGCTTAACTCTAGTCAAACTCGGTGCTAAATACTACTCCTAAACTTAATACTGATAGCTCATTTAAAAGTGAAGTTCTGGAATGCTGTATCAGAAACTAATTAATCTGGATGATTTTTGAAAGATTGTATAACTGAGAACTATTCATAAAGAATGTGGACATATCTAGATGTCATACTAATCATGAAACTTACTAAATTCATAATCAATTATGGCAAATCTGAATACCATGCTAATCACATAACCTACTAAGTTCATCATCATTGATGGCATATGTTGAAAGTCTATATTTAAAAACATATTCTTGTAAAACATACTGAAGGTAAGCTGAAGCCTGCTAAATCATGAGAAGTTTTAAAGAAAAACTTGTAGACTGAAAACTGGCTAATTTCATGCTTAAAATTGAATGTTAGTAATCTAGGTTAAATATTAAAGAAAACCAATTCTCATGAAAATACTACCATTTCAGGCTAGATTCTTGATTTCTTAAAGTTCTTGTAAAAGATCATGCAATTCATTGAAAACATGGAGAAAATCTTCTAAAATAGGCTATAATTCATGTAGAGATCATAAGGACTGAATTCTGTAACATTTAGCATGATTGGGTAAGAACCCTGTTTCTAACATCATGAAATTCGAAATAAAAGACTGAGGTTTTGGGCATAAGGGTGAACTAAACCCTTACTAAATACCCACATACCTGGTTGTAGAAGATTCTTGAACTGGAACTGAGGTTTGAAGCTTTGGAGAAGAAGCCTAGGTATGAACTTTGGAGAACAATGTTCTTTTCTCCTTGAAACTAACTTGAGAGGAAACTGACTTGTTTTGAGGTTTTGACTTAATGAAAATAAGCCTAAAACTATTTATAGTCAGAGCTAAAAGAAAAAGGAATGGTCTAAAATATCCCTGGGAAACTAAATTAAAAGCTGCTGAAATTTCTCAAAATATCAAACCACGGATTGGTTGACAGACCGTGGTTCTGAATGATGGACCGTCAACTGACCCATGGTTAGTTACCTGAGTTTTGGGGTTCTCTTAAGGTGATTCCACGAGTTTACAGGATGGACCGTCGTTTGAAACGATGACCCATGAAGTCACCCGTAGAAATCTGGAAGAAAAGCTAAAAATTGACAAACCACGAGTCAAACTATGGATCGTGGTTTTGGTCTACGGGTCGTGAACCAACTCGTCATTTTGAAGGTTAAAATTTCAAGTTGCAGGTCTATTTTTAGGAGTCACAGTACGGACCATGGTTCAGAACCAGGGTTCGTCATTCCCACCCGTAGTCACTGGCAGTGCTGCAGTAAAATACCCATAACTTTTTACTCTGGACTCAGACTAATGCACGGTTAGTGGAGTTGGAAATAAGACTCAAAATCCTTTAATTTGGTGGGTAATAGGCCACCTAAATCTTCTTATTTTAGGAGGTGTGATCATTTGAAGATGATACTAGTTTAGTCTTACATGAAAACTTCTTTGGTTGGGGTGCTTTCAACTTAACTTGCTTATAGAAGTTTCTTATGAACATGATTCACATTGAAAACACCTTCCACACTAGGGAATTGATCATGACACTCATAGAATTAGTTTGGGTCTTAGCTTTGAATTTTTGGGGTGTTACAATATCTCCCCGTTGGGATCATTCGTCCTCGAATGAAGACTAACTAGGCTGAGGTGGTGGGGAAAGAGATGCATTCCTACCAACTGAGTCCTAAAAGTTGGAGTACTAACATGGTAGCTGATTTCTGACTGAAATACAAACTGATATGGGTTCTTGAGGCATGGATGCATACTGAGAGCATAAAAGAACACTGATAGGACATAAAACTAAATGCCCAACATAATAACTGGTCTTGAGTGAGAGTATAAGATGAAACTCATAAAGAAAGAATGAATTCTTAGAAATCGTAGTTAGCTGAAATGAACATAAGACTAAGAGGAATAATTATATGTGAAAACTATTCTCTTTTAAACTGAGCTTACTAGCATGGACTGAACTGAGCGTAGGGCCTTCTGACCGTAGTAGTGATTTGATTTTTGACAGGTCTGAACTGGTCTAATATGAGGACTCTACTATCTTTCTATCTGAATCTACTGAACATAAGGTATGAGCACCCTGGGCAGGGAGTAAGAACAAGACTATTCCCGCCTCAAACAATACGGTTGACACCATTTAAGCTTAGGAACATCCTTTTTAACTACACCCACTTTATCTGAATGACACACTTGCTATCTGCAACTGAAATTCTCATCAACCCACAAATAGATCCTGAGGTCTGAGCCTAACAATCTTCTTTCACTTGTTCAAGCCTATCTCGACAAAATCTCTTGCATCTAGAGTCATCTCCCAAGAATGGTATCCCTTCTTATCATGAAGACTCGAATGAAGACTAACTAGGATGAGGTTGTGGGGAAAGAGGTGCATTCCTACCAACTGAGTCCTAAAAGTTGGAGTACTAACATGGTAGCTAATTTCTGACTGAAATACAAACTGATCTGGGTTCATGAGGCATGTATGCATACTGAGAGAATAAAAGAACACTGATAGGACATAAAACTAAATGCCCAACATGATAACTAGTCTTGAATGAGAATATAAGATGAAACTCATAAAGAAAGAATGAATTCTTAGAAATCATAGTTAGCTGAAATGAACATAAGACTAAGAGGAATAATTATACGTGAAATTTTTTCTCTTTTAAACTGAGCTTACTAGCATGGACTGAACTGAGCGTAGGGCCTTCTGAACATAGGAGTGATTTGATTTTTGACAGGTATGAACTGGTCTAATATGAGGACTTTACTATCTTGCTATCTGAAGCTACTTAACATAAGGTATAAGCACCCTGGGCAAGGAGTAAGAACAAGACTATTCCCGCAGAACAAGACTATTCCCGCCTCAAACAATACGGTTGACACCCTTTAAGCTTAGGAACATCCTTTTTAACTACACCCACTTTATTTGAATGCCACACTTGCTATCTGTAACTGAAATTCTCATCAACACACAAATAGATCCTGAGGTCTGAGCCTAACTATCTACTTTCACATGTTCAAGCCTATCTCGACAAAATCTCTTGCATCTAGAGTCATCTCCCAAGAATGGTATCCCTTCTTATCATGAAGACTCGAATAAAGACTAACTAGGATGAGGTGGTGGGGAAAGAGGTGCATTCCCACCAACTGAGTTCTAAAAGCTGGAGTACTAACATGGTAGCTGATTTCTGACTAAAATACAAACTGATCTGGGTTCGTGAGGCATGTATGCATACTGAGAGCATAAAAGAACACTGATAGGACATAAAACTAAATGCCCAACATGATACCTGGTCTTGAGTGAGAGTATAAGATGAAACTCATAAAGAAAGAACACATTCTTAGAAATCGTAGTTAGCTGAAATGAACATAAGACTAAGAGGAATAATTATACGTGAAAACTATTCCCTTTAAACTGAGCTTACTAGCATGGACTGAACTGAGCGTAGGGCCTTCTGACCTTAGGAGTGATTTGATTTCTGACAGGTCTGAACTGGTCTAATATGAGGACTCTATTATCTTGCTATCTGAAGCTACTTAACATAAGGTATGAGCACCCTGGGCAGGGAGTAAGAACAAGACTATTCCCGCAGAACAAGACTATTCCCGCCTCAAACAATACGGTTGACACCCTTTAAGCTTAGGAACATCCTTTTTAACTACACCCACTTTATTTGAATGCCACACTTGCTATCTGTAACTGAAATTCTCATCAACACACAAATAGATCCTGAGGTCTGAGCCTAACTATCTACTTTCACATGTTCAAGCCTATCTCGACAAAATCTCTTGCATCTAGAGTCATCTCCCAAGAATGGTATCCCTTCTTATCATGAAGACTCGAATAAAGACTAACTAGGATGAGGTGGTGGGGAAAGAGGTGCATTCCCACCAACTGAGTTCTAAAAGCTGGAGTACTAACATGGTAGCTGATTTCTGACTAAAATACAAACTGATCTGGGTTCGTGAGGCATGTATGCATACTGAGAGCATAAAAGAACACTGATAGGACATAAAACTAAATGCCCAACATGATACCTGGTCTTGAGTGAGAGTATAAGATGAAACTCATAAAGAAAGAACACATTCTTAGAAATCGTAGTTAGCTGAAATGAACATAAGACTAAGAGGAATAATTATACGTGAAAACTATTCCCTTTAAACTGAGCTTACTAGCATGGACTGAACTGAGCGTAGGGCCTTCTGACCTTAGGAGTGATTTGATTTCTGACAGGTCTGAACTGGTCTAATATGAGGACTCTATTATCTTGCTATCTGAAGCTACTTAACATAAGGTATGAGCACCCTGGGCAGGGAGTAAGAACAAGACTATTCCCACCTCAAACAATACGGTTAACACCCTTTAAGCTTAGGAACATCCTTTTTAACTACACCCACTTTATCTGAATGCCACACTTTCTATCTGCAACTAAAATTCTCATCAACGCACAAATAGTTCCTGAGGTCTGAGCCTAACTATCTTATTTCACATGTTCAAGCCTATCTCGACTAAATCTCTTGCATCTAGAGTCATCTCCCAAGAATGGTATCCCTTCTTATCATGAAAATCAACTAACCTTGAGTTTGAATCAATGGGTCACTAGTCACACAAAGCATAGACCCACGTGTATTTCACCACGATATTCAAGCCTAGTACTATGATCATCTTATGGCTTGTTTAGATCTGGTACTATGTTAGGCTTCTATCATCTTCCCTAGCATATGTAGAAACTGTAACGACAAGAACTTCTACAAAAGGCCACCAAAAAGACAAAAATCTAGTACTTTCCATCTAGGCTACTACTTAGCTTCCCCTAATAACCCACTTAGTGTGATCTAGCCACTCAAGGTGAGGTCTGAGAAGTCAAGTATAGGGGTTTGAGTCTCATATACTATACATCTGAAGCATGGTTGGAGTAAGGAATCATAAGCATGAATTGTTCAAGAAATGTGGTCTGAGCATATACCTGATGCAAAATGATTTTATTAGCCATCAAGGCGTATCCTGAGGTTTGAACTGAGTATATAGAACTGAGCATATTATGATACATGAGTTTAAATATCTATCGAGTCTCATGGCATAAAGCTAGAATTCATAAAATTATGGAGTAAGACTGGAATCGTTGTCTGGAGAAAATTTGTGTTTGTTTTAGGAGCTGAGTATGAACATGATTCTGTAGGGAGTGCATGAACTTATACATGAGTGTGACATAAATACGTCTGAGTATACTGTCATCTTGACTGAAGTGCTAGAAAATCTACTGGAATAAGGATGGATTGTTATTTCCTCATAGTCCTTTCTAGAATCCTATACTGGTTAAGTCACAAGACTCGACTTGGTTCATTATTCTATCATCTCCCCCTTAGTTTGAACGTCACCTCTCTAAGTCTGCGAATCTATCTCCTGAACTAGGCTATAACTGAAGATGCTAAACCCTTGCTAGGTCTCCTTCTGAGGCATATCTTAGCCTCATCTTTACCCTTAAGGCTATCACTAGAGGATTCATACTCTTACTGGTGTGGATAACTACTTCTTCTAATATGTAGCAATCTGACCTTTTGCTTATTCGTCTACTAACATAACATCTCTAAGTTCACATCCACCAAAATCAACTGAACTAAACCACGCTAAGGGACTCAACATCGTCTACCTATAATCTTCTGAACATCACACAACAACATACTACTCTGGGTGCACACCTACCTTTTTAATGCTTGAGGCTCTCTTCTCTATCTCATGACTTAGTCACAATTTACCAATTCATCTAGGCGTCACATATACATCTTATAGCTACTATAATTCTAAATCCATACACCTAGTTCTGGGATCATTCTATTACTATGGCCCATAACATCTCAATTCACACTAACTGCTGAGTGACTGTACTAACCAAGCTCTTAGAAAAGATCAGAATTTTAGCTAAGGTGCCAATTGAGGTAGAGTTTCTAGAAAAGGGTCTGAGAGGACATTCTACTGTAGGCTTAACTGCACGAGTGGAAAAGGATACATGCTTTGAATCAGTAGACTTTAACACACTAGTGGGCTCTTCTCAAGACCTTGTGTAGTCTTTTGACTTTCTAATGGCTCTATATGGGAGCACTTTACTGACAGGAATCTGAACTATACTGTTTTCACTACCTAGAAGGTGAGGTATGACTGGAGGAATTGGATCAATGCATGAATCTGCACAAGTTTCTGAAGGAACAACTTTACTACACGATCTGGAGTATAAACAAAGGGAAACATTTCCTAAATTCCTTGTAGCCCTTCGAAGAAAAGTACCGACGTCTCCATACCATTTTGCAAGACTCTACAAGACACGGCTTCACAAACACCCTAGGACACTTGAACTATGTGCTCTGATACCAAGTTTGTCATGCCCTGAGCCTACACCTTGGATGCGATACGGTGCTTAGAGTCACAAGTGACTCAAAACTAACCCATGGCCTGGCATACTGCTGAGATATAGATTGAAAGTAAATGCGGAAGCTGAAATATACTGAGATCTTTTGAAAATATTATAATAAAATGAACTATTATAAACTGATATATACAATAGCATTTGAAAACTGATACAATTGAGTGACTGACTATCTGACTATCTATGAAGCCTCTACTAACATTGACTATGGTTAGCCGATACATGACCCCCAACTATCTTTAATCAATGTACAATAATGAAATACTGCTATAATTACTAACTGACTGGACTTCTCAAAAAAGAAGAACTCATTCCTTGCTGGTTGGAAGCTGCAATCTGTCTGACTATGATCCTGGGAGCTAGCAATGAAACCTACATCATAAAACAATGTAGCACAAGGAAGGTATGCAATCAGTACTTTGAATATACTGAGCATGTGAGATATGCACTTACTGTAAATCATAAGAAGATACATGTATACTTAAAGCATGGCTGAAAATTGGACTATGTATAATATCTGAAGTGCATAAGTTAAAGTTGTATAATATGGACTCTTTTACTGAAGAGAATGTAAATCATGTTATTGGACTGTAACTGTGAGATTATGATGTTTAAAGATCATTAAACCTGTTACTTAACATTTCATGGACTAAAAGATAAAGTATGTCTGTAAATCATAGACTAGTGCAATTGAGCTGAAAGTCATGTTTAAAATAAAATCCTTAGGGAGTTCCTTCTTATGAATATGCTAAACATACTGATATGTTGTTTAAAATGTAAATTTAATCTGTAGTACTCAAGCCCAAACATAAAATGCATAAAATTTGAAATGCAAGGATATTCTAGAAAATATAACTTAAAAGTTGTAAAACTGAACTGAGGGCCTAGTACACAACTACTGAGTCTAATTCTGTGGCAGATTCTGTTAACCGACATAAACCACGTGAGCTAAACATGGAGTCTGATGTATACGCCCCATCGAGAGGACCCAATATACCTTGCCAGGGTATAGAGGCATGACTAGTGTGATCACTAGTTCTGATACTCAACTGAGGGGCTAAATAACTTACAGTGGCACGTAGTTCTGGGACTAGAGGGTACACTGAATCCTAGTCCAACTCGGTGCTAAATACTACTCCCAAATTGAATATTGATAGCTCATTTAAAACTGAAGTTTTGGAATGTTGTATCAGAACCTAATTAATCTGGATGATTTCTGAAAGACTGTATAACTGAAAACTATTCATAAAGCATGTGGATATATCTAGATCATACTAATCATGAAACTTTCTAAATTTGTAATCATTGATGGCATATTTTAATACCATGCTAATCACAGAACCTACTAAGTTCATCATCATTAATGGCATATTTTGAAAGTCTATATTTAAAAGCATATTCTTGTAAAACATACTGAAGGTAAGCTGAAGCCTGCTAAATCATGAGAGGTTTTAAAGAAAACCTGTAGACGGAATGCTAGTAATCTAGGTTAAATTTTGAAGAAAACCAATTCTCATGAAAATACTACCATTTTAGGCTAGATTCTTGATTTCTTAAAGTTCTTGTAAAAGATCATGCAAGTCATTGAAAACATGGAGAAAATCTTCTAAAATAGGCTATAATTCATGTAGAGATCATAAGGACTGAATTCTGTAACATTTAGCATGATTAGGTAAGAACCCTAGTTTCTAACATCATGAAATTCAAAATAGAAGACTGAGATTTTGGGCATAAGGGTGAACTAAACCCTTACTGAATACCCAAATACCTGGTTGTAAAAGATTCTTGAACTAGAACTGAGGTTTGAAGCTTTGGAGAAGAACCCTAGGTCTGATCTTTGTAGAAGAGAATTCTTTTCTCCTTGAAACTGACTTGAGTGGAAACTGACTTGTTTTGAGGTTTTGACTTAATGAAAATAAGCCTAAAACTATTTATAGTCAAAGCTAAAATAAAAAGGAATGGTCTGAAATATCCTTGGGAAACTAAATTAAAAACTACTGAAATTTCTCGAAATATCGAACCACGGATTGGTTGACAGACCGTGGTTTTGAATGACGGACCATCAACTGACCCTTGGTTCTTTCCCTGATTTTTGGGGTTATCTGAAGGTGATTGTACAAGTTTACAGGATGGACCATCATTTGAAACGATGACCCGTGAAGTCACCCGTAGAAATCTGGAAGAAAGGCTAAAAATTGACAAACTACGAGTCAAACTATGGACCGTGGTTTTGGTCTATGGGTCTTGAACCAACTCATCATTTTTAAGGTGAAAATTTTATGTTGCAGGTCTATTTTCACGAGTCACAGTACGTACCATGGTTCAGAACCACGGTTCGTCATTCCCACCCGTAGTCACTGGTAGTGCTATAGTAAAATACCCATACATTTTTACTCCAGACTCGGATTAATACAAGGTTGGTGGAGTTGGAAAGAAGACTCAAAAACGTTTAATTTGGTGGGTTCTAGGCCACCTAACTCTTCATATTTTAGGAGGTGTGATCATTTGAAGATGATACTAGTTTAGTCTTACATGAAAACTTCTTTGGCTGGGGTGCTTTCAACTTAACTTTCTTATAGAAGTTTCTTATGAACATGATTCACATTGAAAACACTTTCCACACTAGTGAATTGATCATGAAACTCATGGAAATAGTTTGGGTCTTAGCTTGGAATTTTTGGGGTGTTACAGGGTGTGTCATAGGTAGTGGCAGTGCTTGTACTTCATGTGGTCCTCCAATCAAGGATGAGTTTATAGGTCTTCAGTAGGGTTTTATGTCTATTGTAGGGTACGATTCAAGGTTTCATGAGTTGACTAGGCACACTACTATGACTATACCAACAGAGTATGAGAGGGTGCAAAAAATTATCAGAGGGTTGATTTTACCGCTCCATTTGGAAATAGAGCAGTTATTGACGGTTGGACTACTATCTTTCAAGTAGTTGATCATGCATGGACTGTAGAGAGGTTATTTCATGAGGCTTATGGAGGAGGTGGCAATAGGTGTCACTATCAGGGCAGTTTTAGTGGTTCTCAGTCCAGAGGTAGGGGTATATTTAGTGGAGGTTACCTTTGGCACTTTTAACCTCGCAGGCTCGTTCAAGCAATATGATACGGTTCAGATGGTACTCATTTGAGTCATTTTGAGAAGAGAAATCAGGGGTAATGTTAGACCTTTTAAGGTTCGCATTTTGTGTATTCAGGTTATGATGGTTAGTCTGGTTCAGTAGGATCTTTTGATAGTCCACTATCAAATATATGATGCTTCAGGTATGGTGAGTTGGGGCACTTTGCTAGGGATTGCCCCACGATCACACATTATCGATGATAAAGTCAGTGAGCTTTAGCCCAAGGGTATTAGGGGTGGTCCACCCATGTTATTACTGATGGCTCTTAACCAGGCTGGTCAGGTGTCCATGGCAGACGCAGTCACTCATATGTTTTTTTTGGGTAGGCCCGAGGTTGAGGCTCCAGATGCATTCATCATATGTACAAATTCTTTTATTATCAACCAACTTTTGTATTTATTGATATGGGGTCTGCATATTCTTATTTATATATATATATATATATATATATATATATATGTTTACTTTGCTTCTAGTCTAGGTTTACTAGGTGAGTCTTGTATGTACTTATTCCTGTATCTACCCTGTAGAAAGTTCCTTTAGTATTAGATTAAGTATATCAGTCTTGGGAGGTGACTATCTTGGAGTATGACGTGTGGGTAGACCATGTTGTACTAATTGATGGATTTCAATGTGGTTCTGGTCTAGAAATGGTTATCTCATTATGTTGCAATCGTGGGTTATTTTGACAAGGCTATCCTTGCGTATGCCTGGAATCTCTCAATTTTGTGGAAGGGTACTGGTAGCAATGTGCTGAGGGGAATCATATTGTCTATGAGGGTGCAATGATTGGTAGGTTATGGGGTGTTTGGATTATCTTACCTATGTTCATGATACTAGGGTCGACGTTCCTTTAGTTGTGTTAGTTCCTAGGGTTAGCAAGCATTTAATGTGTTTTCTATTGATTTACCTGATTTTTTGCCTAATGGTGACTTTGACTTTGACCTTCATGATTGAGCCGAGCACTCAGCCCATCCCTATTCTGCTACATTAGAAAGAACTAGCAGAGTTGAGAGGGCTAGAGGAGCAGCTTTAGGATCTTCTGACTAAGGTGTTTATCCAGCCTAGTGTATCTCTTTAGGGTATTCCTATTTGGTTTTTGAAGATGAAAGATGACTCCTTGCATATGTGTATTGAATGAGGTTACTATTGAGAATAGGTATCCGATGTTGCATTTGATGCCTTGTTTGATCAGCTATACGGTGCAACAGTGGGTCCTAAGATGGATTTGAGATTACGTTACCACCAGTTGAGGATCAGGGTGGTGAGGATTCAAAAGACTAGCATTAGGACTCTTTACATCCATGATGTGTTCTTAGCAATGTCTTTTGGTTTGATTAATGCCCCAGCAATATTTATGGATTTGATGGACCGTGTGTTTAGGGCTTATTTGGATTTGTTTTCTCCTTGTGTTCATCATGACATCTTAGACTACCCGGGGAGTAGGGAGGAGTGTAAGTAGTGGTGAGAGTTGGACTTTAGACATTCTGGGTTAGAAGATTACTACAGACAATTTATGGAAGGTTTCCTTTGGTTGCAGCATCTTTGACTTTATTGTCTTAGATTAATGTTTCTTTTTAGTGGTTCAACCAGTGTGAGATCAGTTTTTTGTAGCTCAAGCCCTTAGTGACATCAGCTCTGATTCTGACTATTCTAGTTGAAGGCCAGGGGTTTATCTTATATTGAGATGCTTCCTGAGTTGGTGGATTATGTGTTGATGCATCATGGCAGATGCTTTGAGTCAAAAGACGGTGAGCATAAGAGAGTTAGGTATTCTAGTGGAAGAGGAGTGACCTTCAACTTTTGGCACCTAGTCCATAGCCAATAGGGTTGGTAGACTTGATATTTCTGTGTCCAGGCAGATTCTAGCTTATATATAGGCTAGGTCTTTATGGTTGGAGTAGTTTGGGTTAACAATTTAGTGACGTTGAGTTGAGAATGATTTGGGGTAAGGTGTTGAGTGCCAAGGCTAGGAAGGTGACCTTAGATCATATTGGTGTTTTGAGGATCGACGGTCGTATCTATATTTTTAGAGTTGGAAATTTTGTTAGATTTGTTATGAAGAAGGCCCATTGTTCCAGATATTCTATCTATCTAGGGGAAGCGAAGATGTAACATGACTTATGGCAGCACTACTAGTGGTACACGATGAAGCAAGATACATTGGATTTTGAGTTTAGGTGTTTAAACTGTAAGCGGGTGAGGTGCGAGTTCCAAAAAACTAGGTGGGTTTACTGAGAGCCTACCAATTTCGGAGTGCAGGTGGGAGCAGTTATCTGTAGACTCTATGGTAGGTTTTCCATGTACATTCCAAAGATTGTGTTTTTGGGACATCATTGATAGGTTGACCTAGTCTACTCACTTTTTTTTTGGTTAAAACTTCATACAGTTAGAGAGGTTAGCTCAGATCTACCTTTGGGAGGTTGTCCATTTGCACGAGGTGTGGTGATTCTATCATTTTTTACTGTGGTTCTCTATTTACATTGTGTTTCTAGATCTCGATTCAGAGAGAGTTGGGTACCTAAGTTGATCTTAGTCTAGCTTTCCTTCTGTAGGATAATGGTCTGTCTGAGTTGATTATTCAGGTTTGCGAGCATATGCTACGGACATGTGTTACTGATGTTGAAGGTCAGTGAGACCATTTCTTGGCTTTGATAGAGTTCACATTCGATGATAGAAACCATTTGAGTGACTCTATTTGAGGTGTTGTATGGTAGGAGGTATAGGGTTCTGGTGGTTTGGTTTGATGATTTTGAGGTCAGGTCTTTGGTTACTGACTTGTTGCGTGGTTCCTTGGATGGAGTGCAGGTGAATCAGGAAAGGCTCTATACAACTCAAACCAGGGAGGAGAGTTATGATGATTGGAGGATTATTGATTTGGTGTGTTTGGTTGGGGATAGGGTGTTGTTGTGAGTGTTTCCTATGAAGGGCATGATAAGGTTCTAGAGGAAGGGCAAGCTTATCCCTAGGTTCGTTATCCCATTTGAGTTTTTGTGGCATATTGGGGAGGTAGTTTTGAGTTAGACTGCCTACCAACTCTTTCAGATGTTCACCCTAGTTTCCTTGTGTTTAGTGTTGCGATGGTACAGTCCAAATGAGTTTCACATGCTTTAGTGGGAGTCAGTTCAGTTAGACGAGACTTTGGTTTAAAGAAAGAGCTTGTTTCTATTCTAGGCAGGCAGGTTAGAATTTTAAGGTCTAAGAAGTTTTCCTTTGGTCAAGTTTTATGGAGGAATCGTCCAGTCACAAAGGCTACTCCAGATGCCGAGCTCCACATCTGAATGAAATATCCTCACCTTTTCGAGCCTTCAAGTGCTTTATGTTCCTTATCTTTTTACGTCAAATGTTCTTTTATAAGTGAATTTTGTAATGACCCTCGTGGTAATTTTGTCATTTTTACAATTTTATGCTTCCTGTAGCTCTACATCGTTTATTTGACTTGATGGGATGGGTGGTGTGCTTCTCAAGGTGTTCGATCTAGTTTTAGAGGAGTTTTCCTATTTTGGAACTATAAAAAGTTGAAATGTTTGACTTTGGTCAACATTCGGAGTGCTCATTGGATTGATCTTTTGGAACAATTTTCAATTCGAAATTAAGGTGCTACCTTGCACTTGAAGTGAACTTCTTTTCTTCTCCTTATTTGATCACATGCACCACCAAACTTAGGCATTTGCCTATGTTATATTTCGTTTCCCCCCCAAACTTAGGCTTTTATCCTATATTTTATTTTCAAGCAATTAGGGAGGATGGGTGCCAAAATAGAGGTTCAAAAAAGTTCAAGGTGTTACAAGGTGCCAAAGAATGGTCACAAGCTCAAAAGGGGTTCACTAGGATTTGATGTCATGGGATGTCATTTGGGTGAAGTGGCTATCAAAAAGAGCCTAAGGTCATTTTCCAAGCTCGATTACACCTAGAATTTTGTCTTGAATCACATTTGGGGCAAGTTCTAGACGACACGCATGCCCGAGAATTATTCAATTAAACCTCGCCACACATGGCATGCGAATTATTCAAGAAGGATCAATTTTAACTTCCTAAATGAGAACCAAGAGGAGCCATTCTATATTATCACCGCTAATGAGCTAAGAGTCACAAAAAGATAAAAAGAGTTGCCACAAACACCATTCTTCGCCATGCATTTTTCACAATTTTTTGAAGGGTATGCCTATTTCATTTAGCATGCAAGACTACTTCATTAGTACTAAACAAGTCAATTTGCAACCAAAACCTCAACAGATGACGATTTGCTCTTAAGAATGATGTCACTCAGTCTATCATTTGGCCAATTCATCTACTACATCAGTATGGCTACACAAGTTGGATTAACACAAATATCACATTTTCCAAGCATATGCGATTTGCATAAGTCGAAGTGCGCATCGCGCGTGCAATGCACAGGACAGTCAGTGGGCATGTGCGAAGCTCGTGCAGTTCGCACATTGACATATGCGTTATAAATATATCCCTACTCAGACAAGTTCTATCTAGCCTAACGGGTACTCAGACTTCCCCTGGCTCCAAAAACATCTAACACACCTACTAAATATGAAAAAAAAAACAAAGAAGCTACAAGAAAAGAAACTAACAACCTAAACCATCAACTCCATCCATATAAACAAACAAACCCGACGAGGGCAAACTTAACAAAAACAAGCCCGACAAAGGCACATCAATATCCAACAATAAAAAGAAAACAAGCCCGACAAGGGCGCAATATACAAAATAAAAAAACATGCTAGATAGAGAGCTAGCCACCCCCAACTAACAACGTGCAGTGCCCTCACTGCAACAAAATAAGAGAAGAGTTTGAGGGGGCTCCCTGAAGGGTGTATCACTCAGAACCAGAACTGCAAGGTCCAGAAAGGACCCAATATCCTTCATCAGCATCATCCTCAGTGTCAGGCCCACATAGCTTCCTCAGATGCTTATCATCTTCGTGAGGAACTTTCTTTGCTTCCTATCATGGTCCCTCTGCTTTTTCTATTTCCTTTCCACCTTCGCCAACCTCTCCTTGATGTGCTACTACTGGGTTGCTACACTAGCTAGTGTAGGGCCACTTGGAGTGGAGGATGACGGCCCTGATGCCGGTGCATTGGAAGTCTCACCCAGACCCGAAGGTAAGCCTTCTACAATATATCGAAGATGGGCATTCATGCCATAGACCTGGCTGGAGATGTGGCGGAGGGTCAAAGGCCCAATTCTGAGAGGACCAATAGTATCAGCAACAGCGTCTGACTCACGTGCCTCACTAGACTCGAGAAATAGACCAAATGATGGTGAATCCACGTCTATCTTCCTTTTCTTCGATGCTTGCATGGGGCCTCTCTTATTCAGAGGGTGAATTAATTTTTTGGGCTTCCTCTCATTTTCACCATCCCTCTTTGCAACCCCGGCTGCATAGCATAAGTGAGTGATCAACGAAGGGAAGAGCAGACTCTTGTTACCTCCGAGCACTACTTGTTGAATTTCTTGCACAATCAATTGCCCCACATTCACCAAAAGACCCTCCATCATAGCACAAATCACTTTTGATTTATCGGTGGTAACATCGGATTCATTCTTGGATGGCATAACTCGGGCAGAAATGATCGAGATCCAAGTGCAGGCTTCGAGGTTAAACTCAGATAACTCAAACCTTGTGTTCAACGCTATCCATTGCGGGATTGTGCCATCATAAAAGTTCTCCACAAACTAATCAGTCCCCAACTCTGTAACTCGGGCTTTGTATGTGGCATTATCGACATTCGGGATGTGGTAGTATCCATTGATCAACTCTGGGTCAAAACGAACTAACTTGCCCCGAACCATCACAACCAAGTCATTGGCGAAGTCCGTCTCAGCCGCATTAGCAAAAAATTCATGGACCACGGCAAAGTATGCCTTGATAGGCTTGGCGGCGAAACACAACCACCCACTAGCAACCAACTTTCCATGGAAGTCGGCCCATTTCTCCTCCAATCCTTCCAACATTATACCTCGCTCCCTCGTGATTGGCTTTGTCAAAAGACGGTCATATAGTTGGGAGTACTTGAGGGAGAAGAAGGTTCCTTGGTCAAAGTACTCTTTGTCGGCCACTTGGTTGGCATCTTCCTGTTCAATTTCGGCCATTTTCAAGCTTAAAGTACCTACACAAGGAACAACATCGTCAAACACGAATATAGGCACGTAAAATAATGCGTTGGGATGTGATTAAGCCAAATAAATGAGCCAAAACAAGCCCAGACAGAGCAGAGTAGAGTTGCTATTTTGGGGACTGCTAAAACTGGCCATCGCGATTGTGGGATTTTTCATCGCGATAGCGATGATCAGTTTATTCATTTTGAAAAATTTAAGTCATCACGATCGCGGAATGTGATATCACGATTGCAAAGCTCTGTGAAGTGGTCATCGCGATCGCGGTGTTGGCCATCCCGATCGCGATGGTCATCTTCTTACCCAAAAAAATTCTTTCAGACTTTCCATCGAACAGGTGCTTTGCACCCTTTTGCACACCATTTTTACTGCACATGGGCGTCATCTTTTACCCCAAAAGTTAGCAAACTAACAGATTTCTAACCCCCAACTAGATTTCACCCATAATTTCATATCACACACCCACTTTGCACATTATGAAGAAAGCAAAAGATTAACACCAAATTGGGAGTTTAGAGCAGTTACAAGCACAATGAGGGTAGATTGAAGAAGAGAAAATGAAGAGAATACTTGAGGAGTTGCAAAGATGCTTATGGAATTGAAGTTGATGGAGTGTATTATTCTTGCCTTTAGGAGAGAAAATGAGCCAAGTTTCAAAGCAAATTTGTGATTTTGAAACTGCTCCTCTGATCTTTTATTACCTGGAAATGGTTCGGTGTCTCGTGGCCTTGTCACGCGATTGCGATGAGTTAAAAGTCACCCGTCTTCCCGCGATTGCGAAGGTTCACACGGTCGCGAGGAGTCAAAAATTTTTTACCTCATCGCGATCGCGAGGGTCAGGCTTCGCAATCGCGATGCTTTAGCATCCACTGAGTTTCTGAATTTTTGCATAGTGCACTATTTTATCGTGCAATGCCGGGTGCGACGGTAGCAACAGAAGATATACATAACACAGAAACACAAGTGAAAGAAAAAAGAACGCACCTAGAATCCTTGCAAAAACATTATATATAAAGAGAGAGTTTTAGAAGGATGGTGGTAGACCGGTAACCTCAAGTAAAAAGGGAAAGAAGGAAAAGAATCCAACAATCAAACTAGAAGCCATACACTAAATGAATCATGCTTAAAACATCAATTTCAAGATAAGAATAGACGTAAAACAATCTCTCAAGTATAAACCTAGGATGGAATAACTAAGCCACAAAGTACCGAGATCCACAATCAAGAACCATGATAAAAAATAGAATATGATAGCCCACAATCGCTGAAAAGGCTACATAAATAGTGCCTCAATAATATAGGACCCACTATCCCCTCAATAATCAAAGTCCAAAAGCCGAAGCCTCAACAGGCCCACAACTACTAATCCAACCAACACTGAAGGTCATAACAAGCTCTATAACATGAAAGGAGTAATATAATCTACTTACTATCCTAATGGTGGCCCATACAACCGAGGAACACAATCAAGTGAAAATAAACCCTCTAACATCCCATACTACTGGACCGTACACTGAGCAAACAACAAACAAGGGTGGAATAGCAATACAATATGAATGATGATGATATGATAAATCTGGTGTGATAAAAGTGCTATATGTTACCTCATCTGGTACCTAGAAGGCCCAATAGAGGCAGGACCCATGGAAGGCTCACCCGTATACCTCAACTCCATCGTATACCCCTCCTCTTAGCACACTCATCGGCCCATAACCATTGGCCCAAGAGTGGCAGGGTCCATGGGGGTCTACTCGTAGACCAAATACTAAAACTGTGAATCTCAAAGTACATTTGTCCGGAATATGATCAGATATAGATCAATAATTAGAGTCTCATAATACATGCCCGGAATCGAACTGGGTCTAAAACAGTAGTAGTGATCTCAAAAACTCTCATAAAGGGTGGACGGGGTGTTTCTAGGTCTAAATCAGTAGTCAAGTCTCAAAGTCCCTAAACAGGGTGCCCGACACGTATCTGGGTCTAAATCCATAGAAAAAATCATGTAATATCCCCTCTATTCCAAGAGGTTTCATAAAAGTCAGTACCAAAACCCTTTCATAATCATTTTACTGAAATCAGGCCCTCTGGGCCATGCAATGTTTAGAAAACCATTTATAGTAGGCCCGAAGCCAAATCACTAGTAAAACATGCAGAAAACCCATTGCATGAATGATATGCTCGCAAATAAATAGATTTTCCCAATGGCTCACAAACAGTCTTATCGGCCCTACACAGGCACCATCAGTTCTACAACACAGATAGCCAGCCTAAAGCAACGTCTAGATGTTTGGGACTCACGGACATTCCCAAATATCCCACCATCTATGGTCCAGAGGCATATACAAAGGCCACACATGGCCACAAGGGTAATATAGAAATACTACACGAATACTACAAACAACATATGAAATAAACGAACAGAAAAGATGGACAAGGTCTAAGGGTACCAACCTAGAAAACCAACCCAAGGAAGATAATTAATGCATTTATAGCCTATATACGCAGAGTCTAGGTAGGGAAAGCCATAGCCTACCTGTCATCCGATGACTAGCTGTGGGAATGACGTTGTCCAAGATTGAATTGCTTCGAGAAGCTCTTATTCATGAAAACACTATCAACACAATAATCAATGCATCAAAATAAGACCAATGATACCCATATTTCTAAAAGTGTAGCCGGGTCAAAATTCAGTTCAAAAGTGGGCTCGTGGGGCTCACAACTCGAAATCAGAAATGGAAAGAAACACGATGATCACAACAATACTAAGAGAGCATGCTCTAAAATTGAGCAAATTTGGCCAAGAGGACTCAAGTTAGAGAATTAAAGAAGAATTTCAAGAATAAAATCGGAAATTGGAGCAAGAACTACTTACCACAAGGAGGTGAAACACGCTAAGGAAGTGAAATCACCAAACCCACGAATATGCAACCCCAAAAGAACAGCTTCTACAAGGAATTCCCAAGCTTTAAGAATCAAGAACAATGGAGGTTTGTAACAATGGAGAAGAAGAAACTTTGGGGAAGGAGAAACTTACCAAGTGATGAGGGAGCGATAAAATCTGTCAATTAAATGAATTCCCCAAGTTTAGAATTGATGGGAACACTTTGGCAAAGAGAATTATCAATTTGGTGTGGTGAAGTTATGAGGAACAAGGCTGTAAAAATGAAGGGAGACGATTTTATAGCTGCTGGAAGCTGGTCAGCGCCATTGGCACTAAAGCAGTGCCACCGCGCAGGAGTAAGCCAGGCGCTGAGGCACCATAGCGCCAACAGGGAGCCATCGCGCTGGCATGCGGGTGGGCGCAGGAGCGCTATTACACTAGCACGACGCCATCGACATGGATGGCATGCGCACGCTAGCACGATCGCACTGCCTGGGCGCCGTTAGTGTTGAAGGCCCAGCCTGCAACAAAAACCAGGAAAAACTCCAACTTCTACGGGGAATTCCGGGTACAATCGGAATCCAATAGTCAAAAACCAACAATGCTAGTAGAGTTGAAACGACATTCTGGATTCAACAGAATCAATAAAACTTCCATACGAGGTCGTCTCAGATGAATGTTGACCCAAGTCTACACTAGCTAACGCCAACCAAACATCTGAAATAAGCCTGACTCACCCGAGACCCGAACCAACTAACTAACTAAGACAAACTCGGCATTCCAGATCTAACAACACTGACATAATATCTATTTGAGGTCGTCTTCTCTGAATGTTGACCAAACTCATCCAAACAAGCCCAATTGGCCTGAAAACATAAAACGAGAGAGAATTCCAAGTTGAATAGCTCTCGAATCCCGATCAAAGATCCACCTAGACCAAAGTCCACACTCCGAAGCTAACGAAACTGTCAAAATTCGATTCCGAGCATGATAGCTAAGAATGTTGACTAAAGTCAATGATTTCCAAAGTTAAATCTCTAAAATGAGGAAACAGCCATAAAGGCCAAGCAAATGGCCCGGGCATCGAACTACCGGTCCCAACAAACCATAAATGACTTGGAGCCACTATAGGCAAGCTATAACAGTATAAGGGAGGCAAAAACGCGTAAATAACCGGAAGGGTCGTTACATCATCCACTATTAAAAAGGACTTTGTCCTTGAAAGTCAAGAAAGAAGGAAACAACAAGGACTCAAGAATTGCGGATACAAAGACCGTGCTACTCTCTCGGATAACCTGGGTAGACTCTCTAACTGGACGACACCTAATAGAATGGAACCAAAGAACCGCTAACAAGCCTTAACTCCTCACTAGCCAAGCTAGATTCCAACCCTTAACTTGAAAACTCCAAAGGCTTATTAATCAAGCTAAAATTCTAGAACCTCAACCGGAAAGCACTGACACAACATCAAAACTAGAGACCCAAGGCATTCAACATACATAACTCAAATCCTCGATACCACAACCAAGTTCACCCATAAAGTCATCAACCAAACCTCTAATCATGAACTCGTTGATCAACAAAACCTTTCATTCTGACCTGAACCCTTTTGCACCATAATCATGAAGCTTCATATAAGTCAAACACTCGAGCCACTCTCAAAACATCAACTGACACACTGGAGATCCATAGTTCTTGCTATACTCAACCTCGAACAAGGTCACCTTTATACTCAGACTCTATCCAGGCCAAGCTATAGTCTACTATCCTTTGACATCCAGATAACAACCCATAGCATATTATCGAAAACTTGGGTACCCTGTCCTGACTGACCATCAACCAATGAATAGATGTTTTTGCTAGGATCAATCCCGATGCCAGAACTCAACTGAACCAACCATCAAAGCTCAAACAAAATTCGTACACCAGGGTTGGGAAAGGCATGAAATTGAGAAATCTCCCAACTATCGAACAAAGCCAACCTCACTAAACTGTGCCAAGTCTGAGCCAACGAGCCCAAAAGACCCAAACCAACACCAAGACCCTGCAGGGAGTGTGGTAAGCCTACCACAAAGTCCGTAGCCAACAATAAAGCTCCAAGCTCAAAAAGTACCTCTACTGCTCTGATTACTTAAACATCACTCAGATTTAAGATCACCTTACTAGTCTCAACTTGGAAAGAAGTCCACCACGCTGTGAATATCAAGTCAAACACTATGCAGGAAAAAGAAAGATATCTAATGCCCAAGAACTCCATCTAGTTATCAAAATTTTGCATAAACCTTCAACTCACCCCTTTGGCTTAAAACCATTTTGATAAGATCTCGATTAGGGAGACTAATCAAAATCTAAATATGGAAACTAAAAAAATAAAAGATATGCAAAATTAAATCTAATCAATCAAGTTTATAGGTAACAAGGGACTTTATACCCTCACATCCCAATTAAACTCAACCAACAAATAATAACCCAACTCAATCAAACAAAAAGACACACAAATGAATCCGCAAATGGATTACTCTATGATTAATCATGCCAAAGAAGTTAACAAGCAATCAAAAAAATCCACACCTAATGACTCAACTACCTATTAGGAATCCACCTAATATACTATTTGGAATCCACCCAATAGATTTCTACAACTAGAGAACTAGATTGGGTATCCACCCATGACTACAAGCTAAATTATCAACTAAAATCTTCAAGAGCAATCTTCAATATTCATTAAAATCTGATTAGCTAAGGGAAGAGAACCCCTATTTATAGCTATTACATAAAGGCCCAATAGTGACCTTGAAAGATGGCTCAACTTGTCCCAATGCACAAGAGGTGCATTTGAGGTGCGATCTGCACTACTGGAAGTGCCCAATGCACCAACACTTCTCACCAGCTAAGCAGAATCATCCTTGCAGCCTTGTGCTTTTGATGTGTGAAATGCACCAAGCAAAGTGCATGTCGCCTCTATTTCGCACCATTAAGCAGAATCACTGGCAGCCTCGTCTTTCCATGTGATCATCCATATTTTGTAGATCCTTGATCTACGCTTTTAAATGGTCTCCAAAGCCTCTTTGTTCATAAATAGAGCTTGTAAGGCCTGGAGTTCTTTGGCTTGGCTCCTAGTGAATAGCCTCATAGGGGTTGTGTCGGGCAATATCATATCATCCTCCCCTTCTTGAAAAGGATTCATCCTCAAATCCATAGCTTTACCTACAACACAAGAAGATAGATCACTCATATTGAATATATTGTGAATGTTATACTCACATGGTAGATCGATCTTGTAGGCATTGTCATTGATCCTCTCAAGTACTTGATATGGGCCATCACCCCTTGGACTCAACTTCCCTTTGTGGAGTTGTGGGAATCTTTCCTTCTAAAAATGAACCCAAACCCAATCATTGGGTTGAAAGATCACTTTCTTTCTTCCATGATTTTGCTGGATAGCCACCTTAGAGTTGTTCTTTTCCATGGATTCTCTTACCTTTGTGTGAATATTCACCATCTCTTTTGCCCTTTGCTTTGCATCTAATCTTACAACAATATCACTAGACAAAGGGGTCAAGGATAATGGAACCAATGGGTTCAACCCATAACACACTTCAATTAGAGTTATGCCAATAGAGGTGTGAAGAGACCGATTGTAAGCAAATTTAATCAAAGGTAAATGGTCCTCCCAAGAAGTTGGGAATCCTCTAATCATGCAATGAAGCATTCTCCCAAGAGTCCTATTGACTACTTTGATTTGACCATCCACTTGAGGATGAAAAGAAGTAGAGAACATGAGTTTTGTACCAAGTGTACCCCATATACTCTTCCAAAAATGGCTAAGAAACTTGGAGTCCCTATCACTAATAATAATGCGAGGTACTCCATGCAATTTAAACACATGAATCACAAACAAAGATGCAACATGAGATGCATCATCATATTTATGGCATGGAATAAAATAAGACATTTTAGAGAATCTATCCACTACCACAAAGATACTATCAGTCCCTCTTTTGGTTCTTCGATGTCCCAACATAAAATCCATAAAAATGTCCATCCAAAGGCCAAGAGGGATGGGAAGAGGTGTGTACATACCTTGGGGCCGATTCTTGGACTTGGCTTGCTTGCATTCGAGGCATTATCCACATAGATTCTCTACATCATGCTTTATCCTTGGCCAATAGAATTGCTCCATGAGTATGTCAAGTGTTTTGGTGACACCAAAGTGCCCCATCATTCCACCACTATGAGCTTCTTTGAGTAAGAGTTCCTCCATAAACTCATAGGTACACACACTTTGCCATCCTTGAACAAATAACTATCAATCATTTGGAAACATTCCACCCGCTTCCCTTGGCTAAGTTCATCACAAACTTCTTTGAAGTCGGAGTCCTTAGAGTAGAACTCCTTTAGGCTTTCAAACCCCATCATTATAGAAGTCAAGGTGTTAACCAATATGAACCTTCTAGACAAAGCATCGGCAACCACGTTTTATTTCCCTTGCTTGTAGTGGATCACATAAGGAAATGTTTCAATAAATTCCACCCACTTAGCATGGTGCTTGTTCAACAATGATTGGCTCTTGAGATGCTTCAAGGACTCATGATCCATCCTTATCACAAATTCCTTGTGCCATAGATAGTGCTGCCAATGAGCCAACACCCGCACAAGTCCATACAAATCCTTGTCATATGTTGAGTAGTTCGAAGAGTCCCCCTTTAGATTTTCACTAAAGTAGGCCAAAGGTTTCCCTTCTTGCATCAATACTCCACCAATGCCAACACCCGAAGCATCACACTCCATTTAAAAGGATTTATCAAAGTCGGGAAATTGTAACAAAGGAGAAGTGCTCAACTAGAATTCAACTCTTGAAAGTCTTTCTCTTGAACATCTCCCCAAATAAAGGGTGTGTTCTTTTTGATCAATTCGGTTAGAGGGGAAGCGATAGTGCTAAAGCCTTTCACAAAGCACCGATAGAAACTTGCCAACCCATGAAAACTCCTTACTCCGGTTGCATTAGTAGGAGTTGGCCAAGATCTAATGGACTCAACCTTTTCTTCATCCACCTCTACACCAGTAGCACTCACCACGAACCCCAAGAATACCACCTTCTCCACACAAAATGAACACTTTTTGGGATTTGCAAAAAGCCATTCACGTAGTAGAACATCAAATACTTGCCTCAATTTGTCAACATGTTCCTCAATTATTCTACTATATACAAGTATGTCATCGAAATAAACGACTACAAACTTGTTGATGAAGGGCTTCAATACATGATTCAGCAACCTCATGAAAGTGCTAGGGGCATTAGTCAAGCCAAAGGCATAACTAGCCACTCATATAAACAAAACTTGGTTTAAAAGGCCATCTTCTATTCATCACCCGGGTTCATACAAATTTAGTGATGGCCATTTCAAAGATCAATTTTCGAAAATACACTTGAGCCACAAAGCTCATCAAGCATGTCATCAAGTCTAGGAATAGGATGTTGATACTTCATCGTTATTTTGTTGACAGCTCTACAATCAATACACATCCTCCAAGTGCCATCCTTTTTGGGAACAAGGATAACTAGTACGGCACAAGGACTAAGACTTTATTTGACAAGTCCCTTTTCAAGGAGTTCATCAATTTACCTTTGTAACTCCTTAGTCTTCTATGGATTGCTTTTATATGCTGGACGGTTTGGAATTTGAGATCCGGGCATAAATTCAATTTGATGCTCAATACCCCTCAAGGGTGGCAATCCATCGGGCATCTCTTCGGGAAATAAAACCTTGTAATCTTGCAAAAGAGATGAAACAATACTAGGCAAAGTGCTAGTATCTTGGTTAGCATGAAACAATAGATCCTTGTTGACAAGGTACACTAGGAAATGCCCTCATAAACACCTTTCAAACAATTGATTGGCTTAACTATCATGCACATCTTGTTCTTCCTTTTAGCCAAGTCATATCCCTTTTCTTGCACACTTGTGGAGCCTTCACTAACATTCTCCACTACTTGCATTTTCTCCTGGAGTTCCTTCATGACCCGGTAATCGTCACTCACTTGGTAGGGTGTTAAAGAAGCAAGAGAGAACTTTTGACCACCAAATACAAATGAATACTTATTGGTTCTCCCTTGATGTATAACATCCCTATCAAATTGCCAAGGTCTTCCAAGCTAGGTATGACATGCTAACATAGGTACAATATCACAAAGAACTTCATCTTGATATTTACCAATGCTAAAATTAATACTTACTTGCTTGAGGACCTTCATTTCTACACTTTTGTTAAGCCATTAGAGCTTGTAACGACTAGGATACTTCTTAGTAGGAAGTTTCATTCATTCCACTAACGTGTCACTCACAGCATTAGTGCAACTCCCCGTATCAATGATCAAGGTGCAAATCTTGTCTACGATCTTGCATCTAGCATGAAACAAGTTTTCCTGTTGATCAAGATCCTCTTTTGTAATATCTCCTATGATTTGCCTCACAACACAAGACAAGTTTGTGTTCATGGGCAATGGCTCATCATCATCACATTCTAGAGGCACCCTTGTATTCATAAGCATAGCAAAATTTGGCCTCTCTTCTATCCTCTCATCATCATTATCATTCAAAGGTGTCTCATAATCATCACCTTTGGGTTCTTCATTTCCACTCTCTTCACCACACTCTTCATATTCTTTGGTATGGTAGCCATATTTGTAATCCATAATTATTCTTCGATTGGGACATTCACTAGCAATGTGTCAGCTTCCTCGACATCTTAAGCATTAAATAGTAGAAGGACAAGGAAAGCTAGGTTTTTGATTGGTTACCTTCCTTAGACTTGTCATTCTACTTTGTCTTATCAACCTTTCCTTGAGTAGCTTGACCACAACCCTTGGTGTTCTCTCGAGTGGTAGAGGGCTTCCACTTGTCATTACTCTTACCCCATGAGGATGTTGAAGTGTTCTTACCCTTGTAGGCTTTCTCTTCTTTCAAATCATTCTCGACCGTTGAGGCATCATGATAAGCTTCTTCCAAGTTGGCATAATGTTTAAGCCTCATGGACTTTGATATGTCTTGCCTCAAGTTGGTGACAAACTGAATCACTGTGTTAAGGACGGGCTCATCAAGCTTAGACTTCATTCTCAAGCCTTCGAACTCAGCAAAATACTCTTCAACGCTCTTGGTACCTTGCCGGAGCATATACACCTTATTGAGAACATATTGATGATAGGTAGGTGGTATGTACCTCACCTCCATAAGAGCTATCAATTCTTGCCACGTAGGCAAGTCATAAACGATATCTCGGGGTCGTTCTCTCACCTTGGACTCCTACCATGTGGATGCATACCCCTCAAATTGAGTAATGGCATACTTGGCTTTTAAAGAATTCAAAATATTGTTGGTGAGAAAGATCCTCTCACTTTGCAACCTCCACAGAAGGAACTCTTTCGGATCATTACTACCCTTGAAAGTTTAAAGGGTAACCTTGATGGTGTGCAATCCTTTATCTTGGTCAGCACGATCTCCTTAATGATAATCATTTCTATCATTATAGTGACCACTATATCTTTCACCTCGATTACCATAATGATCACCATGGAGATCATCAAACCATTCACCTCGATCTCCATTACCTTGCCATCTTGCACTTTGATTGCGACCATAACTTTTGATTTTCACCCTATCTCTTGGTGCACCATACCCTTATCTTCCACCATATTAAGGTCGACCATAGTTTCGGTTAGCATTCATTTCCTCAAACTCTTCGTAGAGTGGGTTGTGATGGCTATCTTCGTAAGGCTCTTGGTTTTGGACATGTGGTACATGCAAGTTGGCATGTGATGCATTTCAAAGTGGAGTTTGGTTTTGGTTTGCTAAAAAAGGATGTTCCTCTTGTAGCGGGTAATTTGGATGAGTGGGGCTTGGTCTAACATTGTTTGGATAGTTAGACATTTGGAAAGGAGGTTGTTGGTTATGTGGAGTGGAGCTTGGATTGTTTCGGGGGTTGCATAACTCACGTGCATGCCCAGGGTAATAGTCATTGAGGAACTCGTGTTCCTATTGGCTCCCAACCCATGAGTGGTATGAGGTGAGTCCTCCCGATTAGGACTCTCAATAATCACCATCCGATCCTCCATACGATCCATTCTCCCATACACATTTGCCATGTCCCCATTTAGATCTGCTATATTTCCATTTATGTCCACTAATTAAATTATGAGTGAGGCAAAGGCTTCCTCCATACTAAAGGACATGTATCCTTAATAAGAACTATCAATTTCTTTGATAGCATACCTAAAAAATTCAACAAACGAAATTAGTAGTAAAGGTTCCTCACCCTCTCATATGTGAACACTCAACATACCTTCTATGCGTCTTCCAAGGATTGATTGTGAACTACCTCCGCTCAACCAAGTCACAAGTCACCTATCCTTTATGGAGGAATGGGTTCTTATTACTCGAAAGAAGGACGACTCAAAATAAAATGGATGGAACCAAGAAGGTTTTCAACGATTACTTAAACAAGAAAGATTTATAAGTAATTGGTACGAAATGAAACAGATGCAAAAGATCTAATCAAAACTAAGTAGAACAAATAGTTGTTGTTGATTAGTCTTATGATTTCTAGATGATAAGAGAATAAAATAAAGGAAACAAAGAAGATAGAACCTCAGATTTGTTGGAGAGAACTTGATTTGCAACTGCCAGGGGGTGCGGTTGCTTATGCGAAATGCACACTGAGAAGTGCCCAACGCATCTCATTCGCACACCCCAAACAAAACTCAATCCTCCCTGGTGTGAATTGCTGGTGCATTTCGCACCAAGCAAAGTGTTGGTTGAATCTCACTTCGCACAGCACTAGGCAGAACACCTGAAGCCTCTGCGTTTGTACTCGTTTTTCAGCTTTTTGTACCTTTTCTTCTTAGTACTTGCCCTTTTTGGTAATTCCCCTTTAGTACAAACACAAGTACCCTTTTCCTTTACTTCTTCCTTGGATCAAACACCTTTATTTCACCTTCTTCTTCAGCAATCACCTTGAAGAACACCAAGAACACCTATGAATTTCAAATTTCCAACTCTCTCAATTCAACTCGGAATGACTCCAAATTTTAAACATAGCCTCCCCTCAATATAGAGAACAAAGCCCGATACTAATTAGAATCAAATCACTCCAAATTGAAGAGACCCATTTTGTGTTCTTCAAGTTCTTCAAAATTCAAAAAATGGTGAAACCTTCAAACCTCAACCAAATTCTACCAAACTTGAGATTCAAGCTCCTTATGAATAGGAGATCAAAGCCCAATAGGTTTGAAGCCTTCAATCAACCTCGATCTCGAACTTGTTCTTCAAGTTTCTTCACCCAACAATGGTGAATTCTTCAATTCAACTCCAAACAAGCTCAAATCTCAGATCTAGACTCAATTGATACTAGAGAACACGACTCTGGTATAAGATTTTCAAACAAAACACTAGATCAATAATATTTTTGTGAAAATTTTCTAAAAAAGTTTTTCTTCAAAAAAATTTAAAATTTTCAGATTTATGAACCTAGGATTAAGAATTGTGAGAATAAGCCTTTAGCTTAAGCTTTGATACTAAATGGTAAGATCTCGATTAGGGAGACTAATCAAAAACCAAATACAGAAATTAAATAAACAAAAGATATGTGGAATTAAAGCTAATCGATCAATTTTATGGGTAACAAAGGACTTTATACCCTTACCTCCTAATTGAACTCAACCTACAAATAATAACCTAACACAATCAAATAAGAGACATACAAATAAATCCACAAATGGATGAATCTATGATTAATCTAGCAGAAGAAGTTAACAAGCAATCAAAGGAATCCAACCCTAATAACTGAACTACCTATTAGGAATCCACCTAATAGACTATTCGGAATCCACCCAATAGATTTCTACAACTAGAGAACTAGATTAGGAATCCACTCAAGACTACAAGCTAAATTATAAACTAAAAGCTTCAAGAGCAATCTTTAATATTCATCAAATTCTAATTAGTTAAGGGAAGAGAACCCCTATTTATAGATATTACATAAAGGCCCAATAGTGACCTTGAAAGATGGCCCAAATTGGTCCAACTCACAGGAGGTGGATTTGAGGTGCGATCCACACCACTGGAAGTGCCCAACGCACCAGCACTTTGCACCAGCTAAGTAGAATCATCCTTGTAGCCTTGTGTTTTTGATTTGTGTAACGCACCAAGCAAAGTGTGTGTCCCCTCTATTTTACACCATCAAGCAATATCATTGGTAGCCTCGTCTTCCCATGTGATCATCCATACATTGTAGATCCTTGATCTACGCTCTTCAATGGTCTTTAAAGCCTCTTTCTTCATAAATAGAGATTGTAAGGCTTGGAGTTCTTTGGCTTAGCTCCTAGTGAATGGCCTCGTAAGGGTTGTGTCAGGTGATATCATATCATCCCTTTGGGTTAAAACTATTTGGTCTACTGTACCCCCAAACAAACCACTAACTTCGACTGCATCAAACACACCACAACTCTTGGCCCACACTGGCAGACTCTAAACAATGCTGGAGTCTCACAAAAAAGACAGCCCCTTGATACTAGATTGGATAGCGTGGATGGTACTAGCTTGGATAAAATGTATCCTTCAAGACCTTTCACATGGAGTCAAGCTAAAGAGCTCCAAGACTTTCAAGCAATATTCATAAAAAGGGAAGCATTGGAAAAGCTTAAAGAATACCAAAGGAAAGCATATAATTTATGGGTGGTCCATTAGAGTGAGGTGGGGGGAGGAATTCAAGAATTCCCAAAAGAAGGTAACCAAACAAGGCCCTTACTTCATTAAGGGCAAAATTGTAATAGATAGTGTCTTCTTATTCCCTAGTATAAGTAGTAGCTTTTCTTCATTTTGAAGACTAGTTTTCGCATATTGAAGATTGATACTCTAAACTTGTAGTTGCTACTGTAATGCTTAGTGTAATTCCCTTAAGGAATTAGTGAGTGATTAGGTTGATTCACATGATTGTTAGTTTAACTTATTTTCTTAATTAATCGAAGGTTTCCCATTTGTGAATTTCAATTGGTTTTCCTTGATTGGTTGAGTTGGATTAGTTTCTAGTTATTGGAATCAATTGGGAGGTGAGGGTTCTAGCCCCTTGTTGCCCAAAATTTTAATTTCTAGTTATTAATTCCCAAATCTTTTCCTTCTTACTTTCTTGTTTGTTTGATTTCCACTATCATTTGATATCAGAGCTCAGTTTAGGTTTGTTCCCATAAATCTAAGTCTTGGGAATTTGATATTTTCAAAATCTGAAAATCCCCTAAAAAATCAAATATAAAATCCAATTTTTTTTTGTTTTGATTTGTTGTTTTTGACACTAGATCTTGATTCCCTAGTGTTTTTTGAGTCTAGATCTCGAATTTCATGCAATTTGGAGTTGTAGAAGTGAATTTGTCATTGAAGAGTTTTGAGCTTTTGAAACTCTACAAACTTTGAAAGTGGGTCTATTGATTGAGGAGAAATTGAAGCTTAAAAACTATTGGGGTTTGTTCCCTACATCAAGGGGAAGCTAATCCTAAAATTTGGGCCAAGTCTGAGTTAATTTGAAGATGTTGGTGGTTAGTGTGTGTTCTTGGTGTTCTAGGTGTTTTTCATATTCTTCAAGTTGTTCTTGAAGAAGAAGAAGCCAAAAGGTATATTTGATCCAATTTTTTCAAGTCAAAGTTGGTCAAGGATGTTTGTTGGGTCCACAAGTGGAGTTTTAAAAAAAATCAAATTTTGAAAAAAAAATATTTTCCACGTGGACCTGCCACATCAGCAGCTGAGTCAACAGTCAATGCCACACCAACGCCACCTAGGTGCCAGTTTAGCAGCCACAACCACTCACCTGCCAACTCAGTAGTCCACGCCTAGCCCACTCTCAAGCCAGCGCGTGACTACAGTTTCAGAGGCCTAGTTTCTACAGGTTTTTTATACTTAGTTTTTTTGAGAGGTCTCAAATTTTGGGACCCCAAATTTTTTCTCTGTGTTGGAACTTTAAGACCCCAAAAAATTTCTAAGTGTCCAAACTTAAAAAAAAAAATTCTACACTCATTTCTCTTTGATTTATCAACTATTTAACAACTAATTAACATCTTTAATTACTTGTTAACTAGTTTTAAAATATCAAACCATCTTTTTGATTCTCCAAATTAAGCAACAACAAGTAGTTTCTCCTACTTTTGTTACTAAATTCTTGAGTCCAAATTCTTTCGTGCTTCTTCCTTCTTCTTTTCTTGTCTTGTTTCATTGATTAATTTCTTTATTCAAGTCCGTTTAGAGTCCTTCAAGTCGTCCTTCTTTCAAGAATCCACTCCTCCACAAAGGATAGGTGACCTTGAATAGATTGAGCGGAGCTAGTTCACTACTAATTTTGAGACGATGCCATAGAAGGTGAGTTGAGAGTTTACATACGAGGGACGTGAAGCTTTTACTACTAACCTTATTTGTAGAGTTTCATAGGTACCATGTCCCACCATGGTGCAAGTCCAATTGGGGAGAGCTCGGAGAACCTCATGGAGGCTCTTACCCATATCTCCAAACAAGTGGCGGAAATGAATGGGAAGTTAGGAGGTATGGAGGAAAGGTTAGTACGGGTGGAGAATGAGAATAGAGGGAAGGCACTTCAAGCCGAAAATAAGTAGATAAGACGAGCATCGGTGCAATCCACCACCATTACTTCGGGGCAAGCTCACCAACTATGTTACCCTCAATAAAACCAAACCCTAAACTTCCAACAACCCACCTTCCAAACAAACAACCCTCCAAACTACCCAAGTCAACCAACACCACATCCGCATCCACAACCCTATCACCCTCCACAAGAGAATCGTCCTTTTGTGGCAAACCAAGTTCTATACCAAACTCCACTCCGAAATCCATCAAATGCATCTTTACATGATTCCCACATATCACCTCCACAAAACTCAACACAAATACCCTCCCCAAACTACCAATTCCACAATCCTCTTTATGATGACATGAATTATAAGCTCAACCATGATGAGTTTTGGGAGCATGGGGGTAGGGATAGCCATGAAGGTCCAAGGGAAGGAGTTCGGCCTTGGGACTTGGGGTGGGACCAAGGAATGGGAGGTCAAGACTATGGGAATAGAGGAGATAGGATGGGGCATAGGGGAGCTAGGTATGGAGAATATAATGATCAAGATAGAGGATTTAACACGATCAAGGTTACACTTCCAAAGTTCAAGGGAAGTAGTGACACGGATGAATTTCTTGAATGGAAACTACAAAGTGAGCGTATCTTCCTCACAAATAACATCTCAAAATCATTGAAGGCGAAGTATGCCCTCACTCAATTCAAGGGATATGCTTCCACATAGTAGGAATTCAAGAGGAGGGAACGAGAGAGTAGTCACATTTATGAGTTACCCACTTGGTAAGAGTTGGTTGGTCTAATGGAGTATAGATACTTGACTCCGGACTAATACCAAGAAGCTATCAAGAAGTTGTACATGCTAAGGAAAGGTAACAAGAGTGTTGAAGGGTATTATGATGAATTCGAGAACTTGAGAATGAAGTCTAAGCTTGAAGAGCATATGCAATATACGGTGATACAATTCATGGCGAATTTGAGGCTCGACATCTTAAAGCCTTTGAGACTCAAACACTATGAGAATCTTGAAGCGGCTTTCCATGATGCCTCAAAAGTAGAAATGGATATGAAAGAAGAGAAGACGTACAAGGCCAAGAGTTTTCCAACTTTATCATGGAATAAAAGCAATGATATGTGAAAAGCGTCAAATCCTCGAGAACCATCTAAAGGTAGCGGTCAAGAACTCAAGTCAAGTTTGATTATAAAGCCAAAGGGAATGACTAACCAAAAGGAGGTAACTTTGAAAAACCCAATTTTCCTCGACCCTCTACCATTCAATGCTTTCGATGTCAAGGGAGGGGACATATTGCTAGTGAGTGTCCTAATAGAAGGACAATTGTTGCTTTTTGTGATGGGTATAAAACTGATGAGGAAGATGAGAATGATGAAAGGATTGAGGGAGAGGGAGATAAAGGTGAAGGGGAGAGAGTAGCTTCGGGGGATTGAGGAAGAAAGGTTGGATGAGAGGGTAAATTTTGCTTGTTTCATGGAAAAAGATCAACCTTTACTTGATGATAATGAAAATTTAAAGGTAAATACCAACCTTTCTTGTGTTGTGAGGAGAATTATGGGAGCCCTTGCCAAAGAAGAACTTGATTAAAGGGAAAATCTCTTTCATTATAGGTGCAAGATCCAAGATAAGGTGTGTTCTTTGATTATTGATAGTGGAAGTTGCACTAATGTGGTGAGTAGTTCTTTGGTGGAGCGTATGCAAATTCCAAAAAGAAAATATTCCAACCCTTACAGTCTATAATGGCTCAATGAGAGTGGATAGATGAAGGTCCTCAAACAAGCAAGTATTCGATTTAGTGTGGGCAAGTACAATAAGGAGTTGATTTGTGATGTGGTACCCATATTAGCTTGTCATGTATTGTTGGGGAGGCCATGGAAATTTGATAGAGATATTGTGCACTATGGAAGGACCAACAAGTATGCTTTTGTGATTAAAAGTAAGAACTATGTACTTGCACCTCTCACTCCATACCAAGTGAATGAGGACTATCGGGATATGAAGGAGCTTTAGGAGAGGATAAGGGTGGAATAAGCAAAGAGTGAAGGTGAAACTTTCACTATTATTCCAAAAGAGGGAAGTGACTTAGCTAAAAATAAGAAGAACATGTGTATGATAACCAAGCCAAACAATTGTTTAAAGGGTGTGGATGAGGAATGCTTTTTAGTGTGCCTTGTCAGCACCAATCTTTTATTGCATGCTAACCAAGATACTAGCATTTTGCCTAGTATTGTCTCTTCTATTTTCCAGGACTATGATGAACTATTTCCGGAGGAGATGCCCGAGGGACTACCACCCTTGAGGGGAATTGAGCACCAAATTGATTTTATGTTGGGGTTACAAATTCCCAACTGGCCAGCCTATAGGTGTAATCCGGAAGATACTAAGGAGCTACAAAGGCAAGTGTAAGAACTCCTTGAAAAGGGATTGATCAAAGATAGCCTAAGCCCGTGTGTGCCGTACCGATTATCATTGTTCCCAAAAAGGATGGTACTTGAAGAATATGCATTGAATGTAGAGCCGTGAATAAGATTATGGTTAAGTATAGGCATTCAATTCCTATATTTGATGACATGTTAGATAAGCTATGTGGAGCAAGTGTGTTCTCAATGGTTGATCTTCGAAGTGGGTACCACCAAATTTGCATGAAACCGAGTGATGAATGGAAGACGGCTTTCAAAACAAAATTTGGGTTGTATGAATGGCTTGTGATGTCATTTGGTTTGACTAATGCCCTAAGAACTTTCATGAGTTTGATAAATCATGTTCTAAAACCCTTCATCAATAATTTTGTGGTTGTGTATTTTGATGGCATACTTGTGTATAGCAAGACAATTGAAGAGCATGTATTACATTTGAAACAAGTGTTTGATGTTTTGCTACGAGAAAGGTTATTTGCTAATCTCAAGAAGTGTTCTTTTGGTGTTGGAAAATTAGTGTTCTTAGGCTTTGTGGTTAGTGCAAATGGTATAGAGTTTGATGAAGAAAAGTTGGTGTCAACCAAGACTTGGCCAACCCCATCCAATGCAACCGAGGTAAGAAGTTTTCATGGGTTGGCAAGCTTTTACCAGCGATTTGTGAAGGGCTATAGTTCAATTGCTTCTCCTTTGACCGAATTGATCAAGAAAGATGTACCTTTTGTGTGGGGTGAAGAGCAAAAGAAGTCCTTTCAAGCCTTGAAATCTATGTTGAGTTCCTCACCATTACTCCAACTACCCAATTTTAATAAAGCTTTTGAGATAGAGTGTGATGCTTCGGGTGTTGGTATAGGTGGTGTATTGATGCAAGAAAGAAAACCATTGGATTATTAGTGAAAAACTAAAGGGAGCTACTCTTCGGTACTCAACTTATGACAAGGATTTATATGCACTTGTGAGGGTATTGGCTCATTGGCAACACTACTTGTGGCACAAAGAGTTCATGATAAGGACCGATCATGAGTCTTTGAAGCATCTTAAGGGGAAATCCAAGTTGAACAAGTGACATGCCAAATGGGTTGAATTCATTGATACCTTTCCATATGTGATCAACTAAAAGCAAGGCAAAGAGAATATATTAGTGAATGCTCTATCAAGGAGGTTTGTATTGGTCAATACCTTGGCTTCTAAAATGATGAGATTTTGAAAGATTGAAGGGATTCTATTCTATGGATCCCAATTTCAAAGAAACTTTTGATAGTCTTAGTCAAGGGAAGCAGGTCATGTTCTATCAAGGAGGTTTGTATTGGTCATGTTCTCTACTTCTTGTCATCCCCAAACGGATGGACAAACTGAAGTAGTCAATCGGACTCTTGGAATCATGCTTAGGTGTATGATTAGGGGCACCACAACCACTTGGGAAGACCATTTACCCTTGATAGAATTTGCATATAACCGGTCTTTCCATTCATCTATTGGAATGTCCCCATTTGAAGCATGTTATGGCTTTAAGCCTTTGTTTCCATTAACTATGATTCCTTTGTCTAGCCATGTTGTTATGAGCCTATATGCTAAACAAGGATCAAAGGAGATGATGAACATTCATTCCAAGGTAAAAGAAGCCATTGAAAAGAACAATTCAACGGTGGCCAACCGAAAGAATCATAGGAGGAAAGAAGTGATTTTCAACCTGGAATATTGAGTGTGGGTTCATTTTCGAAAGGAGAGGTTCCCACAAGTTCAAAAAGGAAAGCTAAGCCCAAGGGGAGGTGGACCCTTCAAAGTGCTCAAGTGGATCAATGACAATGCAAACATAATTGACTTACCAAGTGAGTAAAATGTTAATAATGTTTTCAATGTTAGTGATATTTCTCCTTGTGTTGTAGGTGAACCTTTGGATTTGATGATGAATCCTTTTCAAGAAGGGGAGGATGATACTAGATTGGATAGCATGGATGGTACTAGCTTGGATGGAACGTATCCTTCAAGACCTTTCACACGGAGTCAAGTTAAAGAGCTCCAAGACCTTCAAGCAATGTTCATGAAAAGGGAAGCATTGGAAAATCTTGAAGAATCCCAAAGGAAAGCATACAATTTATGGGTGGTCCATTAGAGTGAGGTGGAGGGAGGAATTCAAGAATTCCCAAAAGAAGGTAACCAAACAAGGCCCTTACTTCATTAAGGGCAAAATTGTAATAGATAGTGTCTTCTTATTCCCTAGTATAAGTAGTAGCTTTTCTTCATTTTGAAGACTAGTTTTTGCATATTGAAGATTGATACTCTAAACTTGTAGTTGCTAGTGTAATGCTTAGTGTAATTCTCTTAAGAAATTAGTGAGTGATTAGGGTGACTCTCTTGATTGTTAGTTTAACTTCTTTGCTTAATTAATCGAAGGTTTCCCATTTATGGATTTCAATTGGTTTTCCTTGATTGGTTGAGTTGGATTAGTTTCTAGTTATTGGAATCAATTAGGAGGTGAGGGTTCTAGCCCCTTGTTGCCCATAATTTCAATTTTTAGTTATTAATTCCCAATATCTTTTCTTTCTTACTTTCTTGTTTGTTAGATTTCCGCTATCACCCCTGAAGAATCAACTAGTCGAGCTTTTAACCCTTGGCAAACAAGGGTGACCACCAGTCTTATCATTAGAACCCAAAATAGCCTTGCTAGCCTTAACCCGCACAACCTGATCACATATAGCATACACCACTGCTGATTCACGAACTTACGCCGCCGAGTCTGTCCAACCAAGGTAGAAGGAACCTCGTACTATTAAGAACACCACTTAAATCTGGAATGTCCAACCTAAACCAATGGTTAGCCAAGGACTGGGTGTCCAAGGCTAACAACCACTTTGAAAGCGTAGTAAAGAAGCTAAGTTGCCCGCACCCACTGCCTCTCGACACAAGGATGCTGCAACCAAAGAGAAACTCCCACAAACCACCCAAAGTAGTCTACTAAGCCACGATTCTGAAATCCATCACCAATTTTACCAATCAATGCTCCTGTCGAACACACAAGTTGACTCATCTCCCATTGAAGAACACTGATAGAACTAGAGCCAACTAGGCCATAAATACACAATTTTCTCAATCTGTAGATGTTACTGAAACTTAGTTCCCCCAAAGAAGATAATAAGGTAGCCAAAGTCGATGCAGCAATCTCCTAAAGGTAGTACTGGAAAAGGCCATCACCTCGATCTCTTACTAATAGGAAATTTGACCTCGAACCAATCAAAGGAAAAGCCACTGCAATTTAAACTCGGCCGACGCAAGTCACTAACACAAAAGCCAAAGCAACCCTTAGTCATCACCTTGGAATGCTACTGGAACACATATACACAAGCAAGAGGCCATCACCCTCCTTCACAAACAAAAAGAAACCCTTTCAAAGCAAACACTGAACCTGATAGGATCTTTCTCAAATAAAACCTGGAACTATTCCCTTAGCTCCCACATTTGTACCGTCTATGCACAAATAAGGCAGGAAAAGAATAGGCCGAATGCCTAACCCAACCAAAATACTATGATCACATCTCACCCAGGATACTATAGTCAACACTTAGCCAAAATGCTACAGTTGGAACTCGACCACCATGCCACAATTAAAATCTCAACCAGAGTACCACTGTCGAAACTCATACCAATTCCAACTGGGGAAATCAAGAAGACCACCCAACCATACTTGAAACAAAAGAAAACAAGGAAAGCTACCTATACTTGCTAACCTCTTAAACCAACCAAACAAAGAGGGTCGACTCTAATTTCCTGAGAAAATGAAACCAACCAATGCTTACTAGCATAACCAACACCATGTGACTAAGGATAGAACCTCAATCTCTGGCACAAAACTACTGATATCACATAAAATCGACACAAAGATCTCTAGCAAATTCTAGATAACAGCCTAAGCAACAACCATCTAGAATCGCTTAGAAAAGTAAGACTCAAGCGAGGTCTAGAACCACAATGAAACTGGAAACGAGGCTAACAAGACCTACCCACGAGTCACAATTCGAGAATATACCTCTCAAGGATACCTCATCCCATCCACTACTAAAGCATAATCTACCGGGGATACAAATGCAACAACACTACGACTCAAGTAGTAAATGTGTTCCAAGGGTTGGTGATTTGATTAAGTTGATACTCCGTGAGGCACATTGCTCCAGATATTCAATTCATCCTGGCGCGGTGAAACTGTATAGAGATTTGACACAGCTTTACTGGTGGTGTGGTATGAAACGAGATGTAGTAGAGTTTGTATCTCGGTGCTTGAACTGTCAGCAGGTTAAGTTTGAGTACATGAGACCCGGTGGCTTGATGCAGCGACTTCCCATTCCCGAGTGAAAGTGGGAAGGTATTACTATAGACTTTGTTGTTGGGTTGCCTCGTACTTCTCAGGGTTTTGATTCTAGGGTGATTGTGGATACACTGACTAAGTCGGCCCACTTCTTACCAGTTCAGACTTCCTACGATGCTGAGAGGTTGGCTCAGATCTACATTCGTGAGATTGTTCAGTTGCATGGGGTTCCAGCTTCTATCATCTCAGACCGCGGTTCTCAGTTCCACAGAAAACAGGAAGGCATATAAGCAAATACACAAAAAGGGGAGAATTACAACATGAACATTACCAGCACTAGTCCATAGTAACAAAAGTCGTACCTGGAGCAATGGTATCAAGAACCTCTACCTCTGGCCTACCAGGAGGGGCATCAGACTAACGATATTTGACTTTGGACTGAGTAGCCAAAGCTGAAGTCTCGATCATCCCTCGCCAGGGAAAATCTCTAGAATAATGACCAATCACCCCACAACTATAGCAACCCAATGAAGCCCTACTATGGAACATGGTGCCTGTCAACTCTGGATAGATACCTAAACCACCTGGCTGAAAGCCACCTCTAACCATCTAGGGACCACCCACATAACTCTGTGTGCTACCTCTGGCTTCCTGGGGACCACCCTTACTACCCTGCACTCTACCTCTAGTCGGTGGCACTTGAGACTTGGGAGATAATACATGCTAACCATGCTGACTGGAAGATGGGATCGTGGGGCAATCCCCAACAAAGTGCCCATACTCACCACACTGAAAACAAATTCTCCTGAATATATATGGGCGGGAAGATCTCGTTGAGCCTGATCGGCCACCATAGCCTATACGTCCTGAATACGAACCCCAAAAACCCTGACATGTACAATGCATACACTGCTCAACATGCTCTGCATAACCACTCTTTAAAACTTGTGGAGCAACTAAAACTGGTCTGCTAGCAAAGAAGAAATGGAACCGATCCCTAGCAGCGAATCCCCTACCTAGAGTCTGAGAATCTCAGAAAATGTCCTAATAACGATGCCTCATAGCACTACCTCTATAAGTCTCACGGCATAACTTTTTAATAGCCAAAACATGATCAACTATCTGAAAAAAGATAGTCCCAACTACAACCAAGTGCTCTGTCGCCAAATGGAGTGTTGAAATCAAACCCCCAACAAAGCTCCAAACTCTATTAAACTCTGTAGGCACAGTCCCAGCAGTATGTCTAACCATCTCGTAAAATCTTGCCTCATACTGCAATACTGACATACAACCCTGCTGAAGAAATGGAAGCTCAACCCTAACTGAAGCACCGCTCAAAGAACCCGGTACAGAAATACCCATCGGAGGACTCAGAGTTGTAGCCACGATGTCGTAAAGAAATGGGGAAGAATGAAACCCTATCGAATGTTGGGCTGGCCCTATACCCCCTATCTAATGCGGCAAACTCTCACCCTAAAATCCTGGTGCATACAGAAGCACGGAAGCGATAGGAACATAAGCCTCGACATCATCCGATGTCGTACTCGTCTTAGGCATCTGTGAAGGAATGAAAAAATTGAACTTTAGGAGTCAATAGAGCTAGGAACGCATGACAAGGACCTAAGAAGATGGAACTTTTCTTAACAATGCCTTGTAGCCTCCCGCAGATAGAATACGAACATCATCATATCAATTTGCGAGACTCTACTTAGACACTTACTTCTATACCATGACATGGTAAACCTAGAGCTCTGATACCAAGCTGTCACGACCTAATTTCTTAGGTCATGAGGACACCTACAACCCTCTAATAGGGTAACCAGTTCCTGTAGCCCGGAACGGTTAGTAATAGGCTACTATCTAACCAAAATGCACAATAAGCAGAAGTAAGTGGAAGCAGATATAAAGATAGAACAAAGCAAAAGAAACAACCTGAATATATACATAAATAAGGAACTACACCAACCCCAAGACTTGGTATCGATAGTACAGAAGCTTCTAATAGAATACAAGTGCTAGAAGTAACAAAATAGAATATACAACTGTCTCCAAAAGTACAAAGAGCAAGAGTGCCAAAAGATGAGATGTGGTCAAGCCCCGGTTGTCAGGCACTCATGCTAGTCTCAAATATCCAAAAGCTGCATGAGTCTCCACGCAATCAATGGTGAAAACTCATACTAATATCTGCACCAAAAAGATGCAAAAGTGTAGTATGACCACCAATTGCTAAGCAACGGGTACCAGTAGACATCATCGGCACCCTGAGCGCATATATGATATAAAAATAGTAATCTAGCAGATAGCAAGCAGTCACCGAAGTAATAGAGAAATCACATGGAAACTAGCACAGAGAGTAGTCAACCAAGTGTTATAAGCATACAATGCTAGCACAGAAGATATGCATAACACAAAAACATAGGTGAAAGAAAGAAGAAGGTACCTGGAATCCTTGCAACAATAATATATATAAAGAGAGAGTTTTAGAAGGATGGCGGTATACCAGTAACCTCAAGTAATAATAGAAAGAAGGAAAGAAAGCCAACAATCAAACTAGAAGCCATACACTAACGAAATCATGCTTAAAACATCAATTTCAAGATAATAATAGACGTAAAACAATCTCTCAAGTATAACCCTAGGATGGAATAACTAAGCCACAAAGTACTGAGATCCACAATCAAGAACCATGATAAAGAATAGTATCTGATAGCCCACAACTTCTTAGAAGTCCACATAAAAAGTGCCTCAATAATATAGGACCCACTAGCCCCTTAATAATCAAAGTCCAAAAGTCGGAGCCTCATAAGGCCTAAAACCACTAATCCAACCGGAACCGAAGGTCATAACAAGCTCTACAACATGAAAGGAGTAATATAATCTACTTACAGTACCAATGGCCATCCATACAATCGAGGACACAATCAAGTGAAAACCAACCCTCCATCATCCCATATTACCAGAGCGTACACTCAGCAAACAACAATCAAAGGCAGAATCGGAATACAATATGCATAATGATGATATTATGAATCTGGTGTGATAAAAGTGTCGTATGTTACCCCTTCGGTACCTAGAAGTCCAAATAGAGGAAGGACCCATGGAAGGCTCACCCGTATACCTCAACTCCACCATATACCCCTCCTCTTTGCACATTCATCGGCCCATAGCCATTTCCCAGGAATGGCAGGGTCCATGGAGGTCTACTCGTAGACCACATACTAAAACTGCAAATCTCAAAGTATAACTGTCCGATGTGTGACTGGATATAAATCAATAATAAGAGTTTCGTAATACATGCTCGGAATGGAACTGGGTCTAAAATAGTAGAAGTGATCTCAAAAACCCTCACAAAGGGTGCCCGAGGTTTATCCGGGTCTATATCAGTAGTCAAGTTTCAAAATCCCTAAACAGGGTGCCCAACACGTATTCTGGTCTAAATCTATAGAAAAATTATATAATATCCCCTCTATTCCTAGAGGTTTCATAAAAGTCAGTACCAAAACCCTTTCATAATTATTTTTTTACCAAAATCAAGCTATTGGGGCCATGCAAAGTTTGAAAAACTATTTATAGTAGGCCCAAAGTGAAAGCAGTAGTAAAACATGAAGAAAACCCTTTGCATGAATGATATGCTCGCAAATAAATAGATTAGCCCAACGGTTCACAAACAGTCCTATCGGCCCTGCACAGGCACCATCAGTTCTACATCACAGATAGCCAGCCTAAAGCAATATCTAGATGTCTGGGACTCATGGACATTCCTAAATATCCCACCGTCTATGGTCTAAAGGCATATACAAAGTCCACACAGGGCCACAAGGGTAATATATCAATGCTACACGAATACTACAAACAACGTATGAAATAAACGGATCGAAAAACTGGACAAGGTCTGAGGGTACCAACCTAGAAAAATAACCCAAGGATGCTAATTAATGCAATTATAGCGTATATATGCAGAGTCTAGGTAGGGAAATTCATAACCTACCTGTCACTCGATGACTAGCTGCGGGAACGGGATCGTCCAAGCTCGAACTGCTTTGAGAAGCTTCAATTCATGAAAACACTATCAACACAATAATCTATGCGTCAAAATAATACCAATGATACCCATATTTCTACAAGTGCAGCCGGGTTAAAATTCGGGTCAAAAGCTGGCTCGTGAGGCCCACAACTCGAAATTAGAAATGGAAAGAAACACGATGATCACAACAATACCAAGAGATCATGCTCTAAAATTGAGTGAATTTGGCCAAGAGGAAGGTCCCAAAATAGCCCGCTCAAGTTAGAGAATTAAAGAACAATTTTAAGAATAAAATCGGAAATTGGAGCAAGAACTACTTACCACAATGAGTTGAAACACGCCAAGGAAGTGAAATCACTGAACCCACGAATATGCAACCCCAAAAGAATAGCTTCTACAAGGAATTACCAAGCTTTAAGAATCAAGAACAATGGAGGTTTGTAACAATGGAGAAGAAGCAACTTCGGGGAAAGAGAAACTTACCAAGTGATGAGGGAGCGACAAAATCCATCAACTAAATGAATTCCCCAAGCTTAGAATTTATTGGAGCACTTTGGTAGAGAGAATTATAAATTTGGTGTGGTGAAGTTATGAGGAACAAGGTAGGAAAAATGAAGGGAGAAGATTTTATAGCTGTTGGACGCTGGTCAGCGCCATTGGCGAGCAGCACCATTACGCAGGAGGAGGCCAGGCGCTGAGGCGCCATTGTGCCAATAGGGTGCCATCGCATTGGTATATGGGCAGCCACTAGAGCACTATTTTTCTGGTATGGTACCATCAATGTTGATAGCACACACAGGCTAGCGTGATCGCACTGCCTGGGTTCCATTGGCGCTGAAGGCCTGGCCTGCAACAAAAACCAGCAAAAACTCCAACTTTTATGGGGAATTCCGGGTACAATCGAAACCCAATACTCAAAAATCAACAATGCTATTAGAGTGGAAATAACATTATGGACTCAACAGAATTGAAGAAACTTCCATACGAGTTCGTCTCAGAGGAATGTTGACCCAAGTCAATACTAGCTAATGCCAACCAAATATCTGAAATGAGCTCGGCTAACCCGAGACCTGAACCAACCAACTAACTAACACAAACTCGGCATTCCAAAGTTAACAACACTAACAGAATTTCCATCTGAGGCCATCTTCTCTAAATGTTTACCAAATTCAACCAAACAAGCCCAACTGGCTTGAAAATACAGAATGAGAGAGAATTCCAAGCTGAATAGCTCCTAGATCTTGACCAAAGGTCCACCTAGACTAAAGTCCATGCTTTGGAGCTAACAAAACTGTTGGAATTCAATTCCGAGTGTAATAGCTAAGAATATTGACCGAAGTCAATGATTTCCAAAGTTAAAGCTCTAAAACGAGGAAACAACCATAAAGACCAAGCAAATGGCTCGGGCACCAAACTACCGGTCCCAATAAGCCATAAATGACTTGGAGATGCTACAGGTAAGCTCTAATAGTACAAGGGAGGAAAAATGCATAAATTACTGAAAGAGTCATTACATTATTGATGTGAATGCAGGTACTCTTGGTCAAAAGTAGAAAACAAGGAATTGGACCCAAAAGAGCTCTAAAGAAGTTGAAGTGTAAAATGATAAAGAGATATGAAGATTCTGCCAAGAGGTGCATCCACCGTGCCACAAGCACAATGCTTGGTGCGGTCTGCACCTCCCTCTGCATGAAGCTCAGAAGAAGAAGAAGAATCCGCTAAGAGGTGTGAATGTTGTGCGACATGCACAATGCCTGGTGCGGTCCACACCCCACTTTGCCCAACACCCAAAGCTCAAGACTAGTCACTGGTTTTCTGAGAAGGTGTTGTGCGACATGCATAATAGGATGTGCAAAATGCACACCGCGACACACATCTCCCGAGGGGTATTTTTGTCCACTTTTATGTGATGATTTGGGAAACTTCTAAAACTCAATTTAGGCATTGTTTTTGACCATTTTTGAATATTTTTTAATTTTTGGAATATTGTTGAACAAGTTTTCTCTCCCAAGACAAGATAGAGGGTTTCACTCAATTCTCTCTATCTTCAACCTTGGATTTGTAAATTGAGCTTGGATATTGAAAACTTCTTCAATTAATGAAAGGGAATTTGAATTACCCATTTGGTATTTCTTCTTATTCCTTTAGCATGAGTGGCTAAGTCTCCTTGTCTAGGGGTATGTGTATGATGGGTGCTTGATTAATGGGTATGGGTCTTGCTTATTTCTATTTATAATTTCTAAATTGATATGGGTCTAGTCAATTCTCCATATTTTAACTCTAAAAGTAATTGTTGCAAACATTGATTGAAATTACTTGATTGTGTTATATATTTCTTGAGAATGAGGTTGATAATTTCATATGAGAATTCACTAGTGGGTACTTGAGATTCCAATAAGATTAAGGCTAGAAATAGCTCAATTCGCCAAAAACACCCATTTAAGAGTCTAAGCTAGACATAGTGTGACTTCCCCAAGCCTATATTGGTTGGTTGATGATAAAACCATGGTGCTTGAACAAAGACCATTGGATAAATATTTGTGAGATTGAATGATTAACATTCATGCCTAAAACCAATGCTACTCATATTATTTAGTGAGAATTTACATAATTGAGCAAGTACCTTGACCCGTGTTTGAGCCCCATTAGAAGCATACCCTTAGTCGTCCTCTCTCTTGATACAAACCTGCATTTATTTTATTTCTCTGCTTGAATTGCGAATAGTAACAGATTTCCCAATTCCCCGATTTCCCCCCTTTTTACTTTTGTTGTTACTAGAACATTGACTCTATTGGTGATTGATATATGATAATCCTTTTGGCTACTCTACCATTTTTCTGTGGGATCGACCCCGACTCCCACTGGGAATTATAATTTTGTTTTGCTTTGAATATCCCTATTACATCCGTATGGAGAGTGTTACTTGATCGTTATCAGAGTCCCGAGTGAATTTAAAGTTATTTAACAGCTCTGCCTTATGCCTACCTTAGACTGTAGCATCTTCTTAGTGCATAGATCGTGGATTTATATTATTTGAACTTAGTTGCTCATATTGATTTGGGTTTCTATCTCTTTATTTAGTTTTATTACTTACTCATTTTTCCATTTCAGAGTATTGTCATAAAGGTATGATTTTTGGCTAAAAGGTAGAATTTTGGAATAATTTAAGGGATATGGTTTTCTTGAAGGAAAAATATATTATTCTTAGCCCCGATTCGAGTACGGGCATGCATATTTACATTTAAGCCCCAGTTTGCATCTAGGCATGCATATTTATATTATTAATCTTGGGTTCGAGTCTGAGCATGCATTACTACTATTTTACCCTCGATTTGAGTCCAGGCACACTATATTACTGATTTACACTCAAAAGTAAAGTTTGAGTCCGGCACTACATTTACATTGAACTCATCTAATATGGCATAACATGGCACATCCTGCATTTACTTAATGTGCAGCTTGGTTGGTAATTAGTAAATGTTATTGTTTATATCCTCCGGGCTTATGGGGGCTCGGTTGGATTTATTGATTATTATGTGTACTTTTTGGGCTTATGGGGGTTCAATTAGGTTGTATCAAGGTTATTTCTTTGTGCTTTTTGTATTATTTATTTACTTATTCATTTCGTACTTACCTAGCTATGACCTTTTGCTTTATGTCTGACCCGCTCTTTTCTTACCTTTAGTATATTCACACTTTATTATACTGATATCTTATTTGAGCTCAGTTGTCCTATGATGTCTACTAGGTACCACATGATTTTGGTACTCATGCTACATGACTGCATCTTTTTCCATGATGCAGACCCTAGTACGAGTCATCATTGTTGATGCCGTCCTCGTGCAAAGTTGTGATAAGTTGGTAATTTACCAATTTATTTAGCTCTTAAGCATTATTGCCTCGATTTTATTCTATTTAAAAGGATATTATGCATTTGTTCTCTTATATGAAGGCATTCATGTGAAATAAAGATAGAAGAAGATTTGAACCCAAATGGACTATGAAAATAGCCAAGTTAAAACACCCCAGAACCTGTACCAGCTTCCTTATAACACTAAATAGGAAAAAGTACAAAACAATTCAAGTTCTTAGAAATCACGGTCAGGATCACGGGCTGTTATTCTGGATCACGACCCATGGTCTAATCCGTGGTTCGACCTTCCATGTTTACTCTCCCAAAATCCATGGGTGACTCCACAGACCATGGTTTAGAACCACAACCCATCCTGTAATATATGATTTTGATTATCGGAGGACCCTTTATGTAAGGTCCTAAAACCACGGTTCAATTGATGACCCATAATTCAATTCCACGGGCAATCCTGTCGGTCGTGGTTCCTAAAATTAGAGGACCCTGACTTTCCCAAGATAAAGCCATGGGTCATTCCACGGGCCATCATTTGATTCCACGGGACATGGACCCGTCCGTAGAACTTCCTGATTTTAGTTTTCCAGATTTAATTCTCAAGGGTATTTTCATAATTCCTCACTTCTTAAGCTCCTAAGTTAAGTCATTTTAGGCCAAATTAAAGGGGTTTTATTCCCACTTATCTTAGTTCTCTTTCATTCTCTAAATCAAGCTCCAAAAGAAGAAAATAAATTCAATTCTCTCAAGCTCCAAGACCAAGGGTTCCTTCTCAAATTGTCCTTCTTTAAGCTCTAAGTTAAGAAAGCTTCAAGTTCAGGTATGTGGGCATTCAATAAGAAATTCCTTTCTCTCTTATACCCAAAACCTCAAACCTTCTTTGATTTCATAAATTCTTCAAGTTAGGGTTCTTACCCAATTATATGATTTCCTATAAATTCATTTTTCTCATGTTGTCCTATGATTTCTAATTCTAATTACATGATTTTGCATGAGTTTTTACAAGTAATCATTTATCTCATGATTTGAAGTATAACCCTAGCCTAATTTTATATGTATGGCTTGTTTTACGAAAATTGGCATGTTTAGATGACATGACCTCATGTATCCAAGAAATTGCATGCCTAGTTTTTAGGTTTATGAATTTTTATACGATTATGCATTTGAACTTATGCCATGCAAACCTTTAAGATATGTTCTATTATGAATAATATTACATCCTGACATGCCATCAATGCTCATGAACCATTTTTTAAAAGCAAGGTTTGTGAGTATTATGACATCCTGGTTTGCCAGCATGACTATGAATATCTTTGATATCTAGATATGTCACATGTTATGTGAGAACTATGACATGTTTTGGGAGTAGTATTTAGCACCGAGTGATAAGAGTTATAGATAACCCAAGTCCAAAACTATGTTACCCGCGTAGGTTGCCCTTTGTGGCTCACTTTAGGATCCTTATGTTAATGGTTCTAACCTTGACCGGTTAGGAAAACCTTTTTTAGTGTAGGTGTTTGACACTGGACTCCATGGTGCTCAACATGGTTTAATATCGGTTAAGAGAAACTCTCATCAGAAATATTTTAAGTTGCTATGTTATATGTTATTCTATTTTGAAGCTTGGTTCATTGTTTTATGACTTATGTTCAAACTATGATATTCACTTATGATTTCTTCTACTAATGCATGGACTTAGTTTTAAGTATGCTTTTCCAAGTATGCTTTTCCAAGTATGATTTTACCATGATATTGCATAAGCACACATACTCAGTACATCCTATAGTACTGATGCATACTTCTTGTGCTACATCCTATCATGATGCAGATTCAGTCGCTCGCTCCCAGACTCATGGCTAGACCTAGGTTAGTGAGTCTTCTTCATTCAAGGGCTATTTATGATTCTTAGTTAGTTTAGATGTCTTTTATTCAGCACTTAGAGTTAGCCTAACAACTCATTCTATCAATTTGTAGAGGCTTTTAAGACATACCTAGGCAGTTAGTATGTGATGTTTCTGATTTTGATACTCTTAGACCTTTATACTTATGATCAGTTGGATCACTCACTGCTCTTATCTATGTTTCCTCAATGAATGTCTATGTTATGTAAAGTCATGCTAAGGCCATGGGTTATCTTGGGATCACTTGTGGTCTCAGGTCCCATGTCATATCTCGGGGGTATCCTCGGGGTGTGACAAACTTGGTATCAGAGCATCAAGTTCAAGAGTCCTAGGATGTTTGAAAGCTGCATTAAGTAGAGTCTTTTTCATGGGTGTGAAGCGCACAACACTTATAAGGGGGAGGCTATAAGATGTTTAGGAAAAAGCTCCACTTCTTTTATGTTCAATATCATGCAATAGAGTTTAACTCTATTTATCCTTCTAATTTATGCTTTAATCATTTCAGATCATGCCTCTGTGAAGGATTAACGCTTGCAATGCGAATGCTAATCCTCTGGCCCCAGACCATGAAGTTACGAATGTTGAGTTCCATAATGCAATTCAGTTGTTGGATCAAGCTGTAGCCAACTAGGCTAATCAACAGGCACATGTCCCGATTATTCTCAATGGAGGATCAACTACATCCCAGGTTAGAGACTTTATTTGTATGAAATCGTCTGAGTTTTTGGGATTGAAGGTTGGTGAGGACCCATAGAACTTTATTGATGAGGTCAAAAATATTCTTGAAGTGATGAAAGTAACTGATACCGATAGTGTTGAGCTAGCTTCTTACCAGCTCAAGTATGTGGCTCACATTTGGTATACTCAGTGGAAGGATAGTAGAGGTAAGAATGTAGCCCCTATGACTTGGGATTGCTTTGTGGGAACTTTTATAGATAAGGTCTTTCCTAGGGAGTTGAGGGAGGCCAAGGTTGAAGAGTTTGTAAATCTGAGGCAAGGATCTATGTTAGTTCAGGAGTATGGGCTAAAGTTCACTCAGCTTTCTAGGTATGCTTTGGAGATGGTTGCAGAACCAAGGGCCAAAATAAGTAAGTTTATCTCTAGAGTCTCTGATTTGGTCAAAAATGAATACATGATGGCTATGTTGGTTAGAGATATGGATATCACCAGACTTATGACTTATGCTCAACAAATAGAGGAAGAGAAACTGTAGGAGAAGGCAAGGGAAAATAAGAGGGCCAGGATAGAGGATTCAGGGGTTAGTCATCAGAGGTACAGAGGGAGACACCGTTCTTTATTTCAGAAGAGGCCATCAAGACCAGTGTCATAATCATCTAGTGCTCCTACTCAGGCACCCAGGTCTAGGTCGGATCAGGCAGATAAGGGATCAGGTTCGCATTCATAGGGAAGTGTTGTAAAAGGGACTCCCTACCCTGTTTGCAACAAGTGTGGTAAGAGTCATCCTGGAGTGTGCCCTTATGGAAAATGTGGATGTTTTGGGTATGGACATATTGGTCATAGGATCAAGGATTGCCCTTCAGCTAAGAGGAAAAATGAAGGTGGTAGGACACGGTCTACTACAACAGCTCCAGCAGGCCATTTAGTTCAGCAGGGTACCACTTTTGGTGCAGGCGATGGTCAATGCAAGAACTGCCTCTATGCTATGTCATCCCTCTAGGATTAATAGAGTTCCCCCGATGTAGTCACTAGTATGTTGCACATCTTATCTCTTGATATTTATGCTTTGCTAGACCCTAGTGCTACCTTGTCATTTGTGACCCCTTATGTTGCTTGTAAGTTTGGAGACAGTCCTGAATAACTCTTAGAACCCTTTCATGTCTCCACTCCTATTGGTGAGTCAGCCCTAGCCAAGAAAGTATATAGAAACTATCCAGTCACAGTTCTCCATAGAGTCACCTCAGTCGATCTAGTAGAGTTAGAAATGATTAATTTTGATATTATCCTTGGTATGGAATAGTTACATGCATGTGATTCCACCATTGATTGCCGAACTAGAGTCATCAAGATCCTGTTTCCAAATGAACCTGTCTTAGAATAGCAAGGTAGTCCTCATATGTCACGAGATCGTTTTATATCTTATCACAAGGCTAGGAAAATGATTTCTAAAGAGTGCATCTACGATATAGTTCAGGTTAAGGATTCTGAGTTTGAGACCCCATCCCTCTAGTCAGTTCCTATAGTAAATGAGTTTCCAGATATGTTTTGTGAGGATCTGCGCAGATTTTCTCCTTAGAGGGATATCGGCTTTGGGATAGACCTTCTCCCAGATACACAACATATATCCATTCCTCCTTATAAAATGTCTCTAACTGAGCTGAAGGAACTGAAGGATCAGTTAAAGGATTTCCTAGATAAAGGCTTCATCAGACTCAGTACTCTCTATGGGATGCTCCAATCTTATTCGTGCGTAAGAAATATGGTTCTCTCAGAATATGCATCTACTATCGTTAGTTGAACAAGGTCACAATCAAGAATAATATCCTATCCCAGAATTGATGACTTGTTTGATCAGCTTCAAGGTGCCATCTATTTCTCCAAGATTGACCTCAAAGTCGGCTATCATCAGCTTAGAGTTAGAGAGTGTGACATTCTGAAGATATTCTTCAGAACTCAGTATGGTCATTATGAATTTGTGGTTATGTCTTTTGGACTAATGAATGATTTTGTAGCTTTTATGGATTTGATAAATAGGGTATTCAAGCAGTACTTGGATATGATTTTCATTGTCTTTATAGATGATATTCTTATCTACTCTCGAAATGAGGAGGAGCATGCAAATCACTTGAGGGTAAAATTGCAAACTCTCAAGGATTGTCAGTTCTTTGCTAAGTTTAATAAGTGTGAGTTTTTGATGCAGCCAGTTTCTTTTCTGGGTCATGTGGTATCTAAGGAGGGAACTCAAGTGGATTCACAAAATATTTGAGGCAGTAAAGAACTGTACTAGGCCCACTTCCTCGACAAATATTAGGAGCTTTTTGGGCTTGGCTTGTTACTACCGGTGATTCGATGAGGGGTTTTCATCCATAGCTTCCCCATTGACCAGGTTGATTCAGAAAAAGGTTAAATTTTAGTGGTTTGACAAATATGAAAAGAACTTTGAGGAATTGAAGACTAGGTTGACCACAAATCTAATTTTGGATCTACCAAAGGGTTTAGATGGCTTTGTTGTGTATTGTGATGCATCTAGAGTTGGTTTGTGTTGTGTTCTAATGCAAAATGGTAAGGTGATTTCTTATGCTTTCAGATAGCTTAAGATTCATGAGAAGAACTATCTGACTCATGGCCTTGAGTTAGCAGCAGTGGTTTTTCCTTTGAAGATTTGGAGACACTACTTGTATGGTGTTCATGTGGATGTGTTTACGGACCATAAGAGCCTCAAGTATGTGTTTACTCAGAAGGAATTGAATCTTCATCAAAAAGGTGACTTGATCTTCTCAAGGATTATGATATAAGTATGCTATGCCATCCAGGTAAGGCCAATGTAGTAGTTGATATACTTAGCAGGTTATCCATGGGAAGTGTGTCATAGGTTGAAGAAGAAAAGAAGGAATTGGCCAAAGATGTGCATAGGCTTTCTTAGTTAGGTGTTCGCCTTATAGATTCAGCAGATGGTAGTGTGATAGTTCAGAATGGGTTAGAATCTTCATTTGTAATTAAGGTAAAGGAAAAACAAGACAGTGATCCTATTTTGCATCAATTAAAGGGTGTAGTCCATCAGCAGAGGGTAGAGGTTTTCTCCCCAGAAGGAGATGGTGTGCTTCGCTTTCAGGGTCGATTATGTGTTCCAGATATGTATGGTTATAGACAACAGATTTTAGTAGAGGCTCACACCTCTAGGTATTCTATTCACCTCGATGCCACCAAGATTTACCGTGACCTATAGGAAGTCTATTGGTGGAATGTCATGAAGAGAAACCTTGCAGATTTGATGGCTAAGTGTCCCAACTGTCAACAAGTGAAAGTAGAATACTAGCGACCGGGTGGTATGACTCAAGATATAGAATTTCCTACTTGGAAGTGGGAAATGATCAATATGGACTTCATTACAGGCTTACCACGCATTGGTCGACAACATGACTCAATTTGGGTGATTGTAGACAGGATGACTAAGTTAGCCCATTTCTTGGCTGTCAAGACTATTGATTCAGTAAAGCATTATGCCAGACTCTACATCCATGAGATAGTCAGGTTGCATTGGGTTCCCTACTCTATCATCTCAGATAGAGTGGGAAATGATCAATATGGACTTCATTACAGGCTTACCACGCATTGGTCGACAACATGACTCAATTTGGGTGATTGTAGACAGGATGACTAAGTTAGCCCATTTCTTGGCTGTCAAGACTATTGATTCAGTAAAGCATTATGCCAGACTCTACATCCATGAGATAGTCAGGTTGCATTGGGTTCTCTACTCTATCATCTCAGATAGGGGCACTCTGTTTACATCCCAATTTTGGAGGTCGTTCCAGAAGATTCTTGGTACCCAAGTCAATCTTAGCACAACTTTTCATTCGCAGACAGATGGTCAGGCTGAGCATACCATCTAAACCTTGAAGGATATGTTGAGGGCTTGTGTGATTGATTTCAAAGGTAATTGGGATGATCAGTTACCTCTTATAGAGTTTGCCTACAATAACAGTTTTCATTCTAGCATTTAAATTGCTCTGTATGAGGCACTTTATGGGAGATGGTATAGATCACCTATAGGTGGGTTTGAGGTAGGTGAGGCAGCTTTGATAGGTCCTTATTTAGTTCAAGAGACTATGGAGAAATTTTAGCTTATTAGGGTGAGATTGAAGACTGCTCAAAGTCAAAAGAAATCCTATGCAGATGTGAGGAGAAGAGACTTAGAATTTGAGGTGGATGATTGGGTGTTTTTGAAAGTATCACCCATGAAGGGTGTTATAAGATTTGGTAAAAAGGGGAAGCTTATTCCCCAGTATGTAGGTCCATGCAGGGTTAAGAGAAGAGTTGGTAATGTGGCTTATGAGTTAGAGTTGGCAGTCGAGTTAGCAGCGGTTCATCCAGTCTTCCATGTCTCATTATTGAAGAAGTGTATTGGTGATTCAACCTTGATTATTCCTTTAGAGAATTTGGGTTTGAAGGATAGTCTCACCTATGAAGAGGTCCCAGTTGATATTCTTGATTATCAGGTTTGAAGGTTAAGGAATAGGCACAATTATAAATAACATTCTTCATTCCTGAATATTGTGAAGAGCTTTTTGCTTTGAGAACAAGTTTTCCTCTCTAAAGAGAATAGGGTTTGAATCCATTCTCTTGGTTAACCATTTGTGCACTCAAATTGAGCTTAGAACTTGAAATTCAGCTTGAATGAAGAGGATTTTGACTTACCCATTTGGCATATCTCTCTCCTTTGCTATGAGTGCTTGATTTCACTTGTCTAGGGGTGTGTTGATAATGGGTTCTTGACAAATGGGTGTGGGTGTTGCTAATTCTTGCTTATAATTAATATTTGATATGGATCTAGTAGTTTCACCAAGTTTTAATCCTAAAATTGATGGTTGCAAACATTAATTGTCATTACTTGACTATGTTGTTGCTTGAAAGAGAATTGTATGGTTTCGAATGTGATATTACTAGTCGGAACTTGGGACTCCATTCAAATTTGAGGCTAGAAATAGATCTTATCGATGGAATCACCCATTTAAGGGTCTAAGCTAGAGATAGTGTGACCTCCCCAAGCTTGATCTTGGTTGTTTATTGATTTGACCAATAGTGCTCTAATTGGGATTATTGGATATATGGTTGTTGATCAAGAGATAAACAACCATGCCCATGAACAAGGCTACCTATGTCAATAAGCAAGAATAAGTGTGGAAAGGAAAGAACCTTATCCCACATTAAAGCCCCATTGGATATACATCCCTAGTCTTCTACTCTATTTGATACACCTGCTTTACTTACTTTATTTACGAATTGCGATTGTAGTGACAGAATCCCAATTCCCCTAACCTTTTACTTTTGTGTTTTGAACATTTACTCTCTTTGTGAACTCATTTTGATACAATCTTCATATAGCTAGCATCAAGTCTCTGTGGATACGACCCCGACACCTATTAGGTACTTATAAATGTGTTTTGCTTGACGATCGTCGTACCTCCATATTTGGGGAGTATGATTTGAGCATTTATCAAAAATCTATCCCACATTAAAGACCCATTAGATACATATCCCTATTCTTTTACTCAATTTGATACACCCGCTTTACTTACTTGCTTTATTTATGAATTGCGATTATAGTGACAGAATCCCAATTCCCCCAAACTTTTACTTTTGTGTTTTGAACATTTACTCTCTTTGTGAACTCATTTCGATACAATCTTCACATAGCTAGCATCAAGTCTCTATGGGTACGACCCCAACACCTGTTGGGTACTTATAAATGTGTTTTGTTTGACGATCGTTGTGCCTCCATATTTGGGGAGTACAATTTGAGCATTTATCAAAAATGGCGCCGTTGCCGGGGACTTGAATTGATAGCTATTTTTGATTGTTGATTTGAAGTCACTTTGAGAATGCTTATTTCTTTTACTTTTGTTTTTTGTTTGTGTTGTGATTAAGCAGGCTAGCCTATGAACGAGGCCAACGACAACGAGAGCATTGACAGCTTCATGGAAGATGATGAGGCTGAGCCTATGATGCAAGGGGGTGTGGGTGCAATCCGCCTACCCCCATGGTGAGAAATGTCGTCTTTCATATGACTAGCACCATACTCCACTTAATCCAAATGAAGGGCCTATTTGGTGGAGCAGCACATGAAGATGCCAACCGGCATATTTGGAATTTTGTGAAGATTTGCCAACCGTTCATTTTTCAACATATCTCCCAAGAGTCCATCTAATTATGCCTATTCCCTTTTCCTTGACGGGGGAAGCTATGACGTGGTTGGAAGAGTTGCCGGATGACTCTATCACATCTTGGGCCGAGTTGGTTGAGGCATTTACGTTGAGATTCTTTCCTCCATCTCGAATGATGAAGCTAAGAGACGAGATTACCAACTTTAGGAAACTCCCGGATGAGCCTCTACATGAGGTTTGGTTAAGGTTCAAAAAGATGCTTCTCTTGTGTCTGAACCATGAGTTGTTGAACAACGTATTGCCACAAAACTTCTATCAGTCGTTGAACTCTCTAAATAAGTTAGTGGTTGACAACCTTGGAGGTGGCACCTTCATGGACTTAGAATTTCCCATTGCCTCGATTTTGTTAGAGCGAATGACCAAAACCAACCAAGCTTGGCATACGAGAGAAGCAGATGTGTTAACTTTGGGAGGACCCTCATCTATCTTGGTTAATGAAATGAGGAAGAAGGATGAGGAGTGAGATGAGACAATGTCAAAAATGATGACACAAATTGATTTGATGGACAAGCATGTAATGGGAGCTGGTGGTGCTAAGACGGTGAATGAAGTGAGTACATAATAACCCAACAGGTATTATCTCTAATGCAAACCCAAAATCTTAATTCAACAAACACACTAATAAAATAGCAATTAAGAACAAGAGTTAAAGATTGGAAACTAAAGATTTTATAATAAATTCCTCCAAATCTTCACTCCTATAGTGTTGGATGAAGAACTTGCTCCCAAGCTTGCTCAAGATGTGAGAAAAATCAAAGATCCAGCCAAAGATCTATTCCCAATTGGCTGGGAAGAGTTTTATGTGAATTGGCATTTCCAAAAGTGGGAATTTCCAAATCTGTCCTACAGCTGCTGACGCCTTCATCGCGATCACGAGGTTCTATTTTTTCCTTAACCACGATCGCGTGATCCACTATAGCAGTTGTGATGCTTTGAGTTTCTGCCGACTCATCGCAATCGCGTGGCTCTATCTTTGCAATTGAGATGATCAATTTGATGCCAGTGTCCAGCAGTTCCTCTTTTTGCTCCATTTGACTTGTTTTCACTTGAATCTTTCTCGAACACTTCTAAAACACAGAAATCTGCAAAATAGAAGAAATTCGTGTCAAGTTGCACTATTTATCCACTTCATACTAGCAAAAGCATAAGATTAGATGCTAAATAAGTTGGTAGAATACCAACTTATCAAACCCACAAACTTGAACTATTGATTGTCCTCAAGCAACCTAAAAATTCTAACTCAAGAGGCATAAAACACAAGCGCAAATGACAATATCACAAGCCAAGGAAAATCCATTTCAATCACAAAGTATGACTTCGGTTGGTACCAACAATTAGTCAATCACATGATAATTTACTCTAAGCATTTCCCTCATTTCAAAACACAATTCAATGATGCAATGGGACACTAAGAACAATCAAGTGACAACAACAAATCCTCGAGATATGACTCAAACTACTAGCTTACCAAAACATGCTCATTTGACTCATTTTCGGAGTTTATCAATGTCCCCAACTATCCTGATTCACATGACCTCACAAGAACGAAAGTCCCAAAACACATTATGTACAAAGAACAATCACAAGGGACAAACACAAACACTCACACTCACAAGGAAATTCAAGTGCACACATGTCAAACCATAGGCTTGCCCTTTATGTAGATCGCCACTAATGTAGGGTAGCCAAGCTCGGAATCACCAAGGACTTGATGGTTACGATGTTGGCTAGGGCTAAGGTGATGATATCATTTGGTTCAAGTGACTACACCTCCCTAATGCTTTTTTCTCTCATTTTGAACACCGCTCACATTTCAATTTCAACTTCACCTTATTTCTCCCTAACACAACCCAATATTCTCCTTTTTAACTCATGATCATTCAACTCTTTATGTCACCTTCACTTGGTAGAACCTATTTTTGCTTTTCAATTTGCTCATTGGATTGATCTTTTAGAGCAATTTTCAATTCGAAATGAAGGTTCTACCTTGCACTTGGAGAGCACTTCTTTTCTTCTCCTCATTTGATCACATGCACCCCCAAACTTAGGCATTTGCCTATGTTGTATTTCGTTTCCCCCCCAAACTTAGGCTTTTAGCCTACATTTCATTTTTAATAAATTAGGGAGGATGGGTGCCAAAGTAGAGGTTCCACAAAGGTAAAGGTGTTACAAGGTGCCAAAGAACGGCCATAAGCTCAAAGGGGTTCACTAGGATTTGATGTCATTGGGAAGTCATTTTGGTGAAGTGGCTATCAAAAAGGGCCTAAGGTCATTTTCTAAGCTTGGTTACACCTAGAATTTTGCCTTGAATCACATTTGGGGCAAATTCTAGACGACACTCATGCACAAGAATTATTCAACTAAACCTCACCACACATGACATGCGAATTATTTAAGGAGCAATTTTTAACTTCCTACATAAGAACAAAGATGAGCCATTCTACCTTATCACCGCTAATGAGCTTAGAGTCACAAAAAGATCAAAGAAATTGTCACAAACATCATCCTTCACCATGCATTTTTCACAAAAGTTTTTGGAAGGGTAAGCCTATTTCACTTAACATGCAAGACTATCAGTACCAAACAAGCCAATTTGCAACTAAATCCTCAAAAGATGACGATTTGCCCTTAAGAATGACGTCACTCAGTCTATCATTGGGCCAATTCATCTATATACATTGGTATGGCTACACAAAGTGGGTCAAACCAACCATCATAATCAACAGGCACATGTGATTCGCACATGCCAAAGTGTGGGTCGCACGTACAACGCACAAGCCAACAGTGGCATGTGCGAAGCTCGTATGTTTCGCACATTGACATGTGCGATGTTGTGTCCCAAATTCGACAAGCTCTATCTAGCCTAATGGGTACTCAGACTTCCCCTAGCTCCAAAACATCCAACACACTTGCTATAAATAGAAAAATGAAGAAGCTACAAGTAAAGAACTAACAACCTAAACCATCAACTCCATCCATATCAACAAACAAATCGGACGAGGGCAAAACTTAGCAAAAAAACAAGCCCGACAAGGGCACATCAATATCCAACAATTCAAAAAAAAACAAGCCCGAAAAGGGTGCAATATCCAAAATAAAACAACATTCTAGATAGAGTGCTAGCCACCCCCAACTAACAACGTGTAGTGCCCTCAGTGCAACAAAATAAAAGAAGAGTTTGAGGGGGCTCCCTGAAGGGTGTATCACTCAGAACCAGAACTGCTAGGTCCAAAAAGGACCCAGTCTCCCTCATCAGCATCCTCCTCAGTGTCAGACCCACATAGCTTCCTCAGAGTGCTCATCATCTTCGTGAGGAACTTGCTTTGCTTCCTATCATGGTCCCTCTGCTTTTTCTATCTCCTTTCCACCTTATCCAACCTCTCTTTGATGTATTGTTGCTGGCTCACTACACTAGCTAGTGTAGGGCAACTGGGAGTAGTGGAGGGTGGCAGCCCTGATGCTAGTGCGGTGGAAGTCTCGCTCGGACCCAAAGGTAAGCCTGCTACAATCTGACAAAGATGGCCATCCATGCCATAGGTTTGGTTGGAGATATGGCAGAGTGTCATAGGCCTAATTTTGAGAGGACCAATAGTCTCAGCAGCAGCGGCTAACTCATGTGCCTCACTAGACTCGGAAAAGAGACCAAATGATTGTGAATCCACGTCTATCTTCTTCTTCTTTGATTCTTACATAAGGCCTCTCTTCTTCAAAGGGTGGATAAATTTCTCGGGCTTACTCTCATTCTCTTCATCCCTCTTGGAGACCACGACTTGGTAGCACAAGTATCTGATCAATGAAGGGAAAAGTAGACTCTTTTTACCTCTGAGAAATACTTGTTGAATTTCATGAACAATCAATTGCCCCACATTCACCGGGAGTCCCTCCATTAGAGCACAAATCACTTTTTCTTTGTCGGTGGTAAAGTCAGACTCATTCTTGGATGGCATAACTCAGGCACAAATGATCGAAAGCCAAGTGCGGGCTTCGAGGTTAATCTCGGATGATTCGATCCTTGTATTCAATGCTATCCATTGTGGGATATCGCCATCATGCAAATGTTCCACAAACCACTCGGGCCCCTTTTATTTAGCTTAGGCTTTGTAGGTGGCATCGTCAGCATTTGAGAGGTTGTAATATCCATTTATGAACTCCAGATCAAAGCAAACCAATTTTCCCTGCACCTGCACCATCAAGTTGTTGGCGAAGTCTGTCTCAGTCGTATTGGCATAGAACTCTCAGACCATGGCAAAGTTCACTTTGATAGGTTCGGCGGTGAAGCAAATCCACCCACTGTCAACCATAATCCTATAGAATTTGGCCCATTTCTCCTCCAATCCATCCAACACGATACCTCGCTCCCTCGTGATTGTCTTCGTCAAGAGACGGTCATAAAGTTGGGAACACTTGAGGGAGATGAAGGTTCCTTGGTCAAAGTACTCTTCATCGGCCACTTGGTTGGCATTTTCATGTTCAAATTCGGTCATTTTCAAGCTTAAAGTACCTACACAAGGAACAAAATTGTCAAACAACAAGATAGGCATGTAAAGCAATGTATTAGGACAAGATTAGGCCAAAGAAACAAGCCAAAATGATTCCGAACTAAGCTGGACAGAATTGCTTTCTTGGGACTGTGAAAACTGGTCATCGCGATCGCGACCCTATCCATCGAGATCGCGAAGACAAAAATTATTTTTTTCCAGAAAATTAAAGCATCACGATCATGGAATAGGGCATCGCGATCATGAAGCTTCGGAAAGTTTGTCATCGTGATCACGGGATTTGGGCATCGCGATCATGATGGTCATCTTCTTGCCTAGAAAATTTGTTTGTTCAGACCTTTCATTGTTCAGACCTGTAAAAAAATTTACACCACATGGGCATCACTTTTTACCCTAAAAATTAGTAAACCAACAGATTTATAACCCCCCACTAGAATTTTCCCACAATTTCATACCCAACATCCAATTTACACATTATGAAGAAAGCAAAGATTGACACCCACTTGGGTGTTTGAAGCACTTACTTTAACATAAAATGAGGGTAGATTGAAGAAGAGAGAGCAGAGATCATACCTGAGAAGTTGCAAAGATCCTTATGAAATTGAAGTAAAATTCTTGCCTTAGGAAGAGAAAAGAAGCCAAGTTTCAAAGCAAATTTTTGCTTTTGAAACGGCTTATTTGAACTTTAATACCTGGAAACTTTTTAGTGCCTCGTGATCGCGTGGCTGTGTCTCGCTATCGCGATGAGTTAAGTTACCTAACTTCCCGCGATCGTGAAAAGTTCATGCGGTCAAGATGAGTCAGAGAAAATTACCTCATCGTGATGGTCAAGCATCGCGACCACGATGCTTTAGCATCCACTGAATTTCTGAATTTTGCACAGTGCACTATTTTGTCATGCGACACCAAGTGCAACATGCACTTTGTGAGGTGTGAAATGCACCACTTTCTCACATGCTAGTGTTTTTGATAAGCTCACTAGTTTCTTGTGCGATGGGCACTCTTCCAGGTGCAACATGCAAGTTTTTCAGAGGTATTTTTGGTGCTTCTCAACACTTGGTTCCTCTTCTCATTCCTTTGTGCACCTAAAACACACGAAAAAGAAACAAAAAGTGAAGCATAAGAATGATGGGTTGCCTCCCATCAAGGGCATAATTTAACGTCACAGCGCGACGCTGGCTACCTCACCATCGAGATTTCCACTTGCAAAATTTGAACCTTTGACCCAAATTTGAATCGAGCTTCCGATGACAATCTCGAGGTGAAGGTTTGAACATGAGAAGTCCATTCTCTTGATTTCGCATTTCACACTTTTTAGCCTTCAAGTGAGGGAGGACATTTTTCCTTCTTTCCACGAAAAACTCAAAACCGGATAGACCTTCGTCCACCCTCCTTCCAATGTCTTCCAAAAGCTTGATTACTTCAACTTTCGTCCATTCAATCAAACCTAAGGTCAAACAAAGGTTGAAGTGGGATTTGGGCATCTCCACCTTCAAGTTTTCCTCATTCATAACATCCTCACTTAGAGGTTCTATGACATCATGACCCACAAATGAGGTAGTTGGTTGCGACACCACCTTCAATTCATGATCCTCTCTTGTGTTTTCTTCTTCTTTCGCCCTTGCGTCCACAAAGCATTGCTTTATGTATTTCACATTCTCCTCTTAGGTTTCTAGCGAGGCCAAGAGGGTTTGGAGCTTACCATATATGCCTTATTCACTTGTGAATTCATGGTCCCTGTTAAGGTCACAAGCACCACTAGCAACATTGTTAGCACAAGAAGGGGGAGGGGGCGATCATCATTGGGGCATTCGCTCCAATATCCATCACGATCACCACACAAATAGCAATTGCACCCATCATAGGAGCGAGAAGGAGAATACCTTCCTCTCCTAGGGTCAATTCTACACCTTCGTCTAAGGTGGGGTCCTCTATAATAAACATAATAGTCGGGAATATAAATTGGGATGCAACTATCACGTTGTTTAACATTCAAATAAGCCATGATGCCATCAACAAATGAAAACTAAATAAAAAAACAATTATTCACAAAATTGAACTAGAGTAAGTAAACTCAAATTCTAAACTAACTCAATACGCCAAATTGTTCCCCGGTAATGGCACCATTTTTGATAAGGCTCAAATCGTGCTCTCCAAATAGGAGATCACGATGATCATCAGAGCAAAACAAAATTTATAATTCCCAACGGATTTCAGGGTCGTACACAAGGGAACAATGTAGTCATGATCGAGCTAATAAAGAATCCAAGCAACTTATTAAAGAATCCAAGCATCTGATTAGAGTTCAATTAGGAAGGGGGGACAAGATATCTAAAAGGGGGATTTTAGACTAATAGTAAAAGATAAAGAAAACCAAATAAAAGATAGAGTGATCAATGGCTTTCACCTTGCTTTCACCAAGCAAGGATAATAAGAGAGAATTGGGAATGGGAATTTAATTCACAAGACTAGCACCCGGTTGACACCTAGGTAGTCTTGGCTAAAGGTATGCCTAACTGTCTCTCGACTAATCGAGCATACATCTCAAGTATTTTCTCTCAAACTAACACGAGTAAGCAATGAACCAACTTGGGTGAGTTGGGTTATCTCTAACCCCAACTCTTAGATGGGAGTTTCTGGCAACCAGGCTATATCTAGCCTTGATCTAGAGTGGAGACCCAAAATCCCCACTAATGAATCTTCCCGAATTCGAGAATTTCTCTCTCGAGCAAAAACCCAAATTAGCAAGCTAAGTCAATGTTTGCAACCATTGACTATAAATTCAAGGATGGAGGATTCAATGGACCCAAATAATCAAATAAGAGCAAAATCTATATATGAATTTAATAACTGATAAGTCGGTATTTTACCTACTTATTTAGCCTTTAAGCTTATGCTTTTGCAAAGAATAAATAGAAAAATAGTACAATTGACACGGATTACTTATATTTTGTAAGCTTTTGCATTTTAGAAGTGTTCGAAAAGAATTAGGATGAAAAAAAGTTAAAAAAAAGCTATTCGGAGAAACAAATAGCTGGCAGCTGCACATGCCTTCGCGAACGCAGAGGACTGGTCGCGAATGTGAAGGTAAGATGAGTCAAAGCTCCACGAACGTGGTGGGACACCCGCAAATTTGAAGGTCAACCAGATGGAGAGTCTTCACGAACGTGGGAGACACCACGCGAACGCAAAGAAGGGAACCAGCTGCGGCGGCAGATTTGGAAATTTCACCTTTTGGAAACCCCAATCCACATAAAACACTTCCAAGCCGTCTTGAAACATATCTTTGGCTATTTTCAGAACTTTTGAGCAAGCTTGGAAGCAAGGTTCATCAACCAACACCATAGGAGTGAAGATTTTGATGCTTTGTATTATAAAATCTTTAGATTTCATTCTTCAACTCTTGTTCTTAATTGCTATTTATTTGGTGTATTGTTGACTTGAGATTTTGGGTTTGTATTAGTGATAATACTTGTTGGGTTTTTTATTCTAAATCTAGATTTGTTCTTGTTTGATTATTTGGGTCTCTTGAATCTTGCATTGCTAGAATTTATGGTCAATGGTTGTAAACATTGACTTAGCTTTCTGATTTGAGTTATTGCTCGAGAGAGAATTTCCCTATATTCGGGAAGATTCAATAGTGGGAACTTGGGAATCCATCTAGATTAGAGGCTAGAGATAGCTCCAATCATGGAATCTCACATTTAAGGGTCTAAGCTAGAGATACGACGACCTCCCCAAGTTAATTGGTTGCTTGTTTATCGCACCAAATGATGTTCTAACCGAAATCATTCGAAAATATGGATGTTGATCGAGAGATAGCACTCCACACCTATGACCAAGACTACCTAAGTGTCAATCGGGTGCAAGTCTTGTGAATTTGAATTCCCAAGCCCTTATCTCCCTTGTTATCCTTGCTTGGCAAAAGCAAGGTGAAAGCCAATGATCATCTATCTTTTATTTGTTTTGTTTCTTTATCTTTTAGTGTAGTTAAAACCCCCCTTTTAGATATCTTTTTCCCTTTTTGTTTATTGAACTTCAATAATTTACTTCTATTATTTACTATCTTGATCGCGACTACATTGTTCTCTTGGGTTCGACCGCAACATCCATTGGATATTATAAATTTAGTTTTGACTACGCAATCGCTGTGACCTCCTTAATTGGAGAGCACGATTTGAGCATTTATCAAAAATGGCGTCGTTACCGGGGAAAAATTTGGCGTATTGAGTTAGTTTAGGATTTAAGTTTACTTACTCTAGTTCAATTTTTGTGAATAATTGTTTTTCTTTTTGTTTAGTTGTAGCTTGTTGATGGCATCATGGCTTATTTGAATTTTAGAAATGGTGATGGTTGAATTTCAATTTATATTCCCGACTATTATGTTTATTGCTGAGGACTCCACCTCGGACAAAGGTGTAGAATTGGCCCTAGGAGAGGAAGGTATTCTCTCTCTTGTTCCTATGATGGGCGCAATTACTATATGTGTGGTGGTCGTGACGGACATTAGAGAGATTGTGCCAATGATGATCGTCCCCCTCCCCCTTCTTGTGCTAACAATGTTGCTAGTGGTGCTTGTGACCTTGAAAGTGACCATGAATTCGCAAGCGAAGAAGGAATATCTAGTAAGCTCCATACCCTCTTGGCATCATTAGAAACCCAAGAGGAGGGTGTTCAATCCATAAAGCAATGCCTTGTGGATGCAAGGGCGAAAGAAGAGGAAAACACAAGGGAGGATCATGAATTGAAGGTGGTGTTACAACTAACTACACCAAGTGTGGGCCATAATGTCATAACTTCTCTAAGTGAGGATGTTATGAATGAGGCAAGCTTGAAGTTGGAGACACCCAAATCCCACTTCAACCTTTGTTTGACCTTAAGTTTGATTCGATGGACGAGAGTCAAAGTAATCAAGATTTTGGAAGACCTTGGAAGGAGGGTGGATGAAGGTCTATTCAGTTTTGAGTTTTCGTGGAACGAAGTCAAAGCGTCCTTCCTCACTTGAAGGCCAAAAAGTGTGGATTTCGAAATTAATATAATGGCCTTCTCATGTTAAAACCTTCACCCTGGGAGTGCCATCGAAAGTTTGATTCATGTTTGGGTCCAAGGTTCAAATCTTCCAAGTGGAAATCTTGAGGGAGAGGTAGCCGACGTCGCACCGCGATGTTAAATTGTGCGCTTGATGGGAGGCAACCCATTTTTTTTATGCTTCACTTCACTTTTTATTTCTTTTTGGTGTGGTTTAGGTGGCCAAGGGAATGATAAGAGGAACCAAATGTTGAGAAGCACCAAAAATACCTCTGAAATACGTGCTTTTCGCACCTGGAAGAGTTTCTATCGTACATGCCATCACACAAGCTACCAGTAAACTGATTAAAAACACCGGCATATGCGAACATGGTGTATTTTGCACCTCATAGAGTGACTTTCACATGTCGCGTCACACATCACGGGCAGTAGGCTGAAGAAAAAGTGAAAATTTGGTCCAACCAGATTTCTTCGTGAACGTGGAGGACAGGCTGTGAATGTGAAGACCAAGTCATAACAGACCTTTGCAAATGTGTGGACCAGCCATGAATACTCCGGGCCACCATGAACGTGAAGCTTCCAGGCCGTTCAGGTAAGTTTAAAACTTTAAAAAAATCAGAAGGCTCCAAACATTTTCTTCTCAAAACAAAGGTGCTCTCTCTCTTTTTGGCACATAATAAATTCCATCAAGTTCTTCCATTGCATTGCTAATTGCAACTCATCAGGTATAAACACCAACCCTCCTCATTATGGTGCCTTTGTCAGGCTTGTCTGTTTGGTTTTATACCCCTGACAGGCTTTGGTGTTGTCGTAGAAGAAGTTGATGGTTTAGTTATTTTTAGTTTTCTTTACTTTGTAGCTTCTTTTGTTAATTGGTAGTTGAGATGTGGTTGTTGTGAGCTAGGTGAAGTTTGAGTACCCGTTAGGCTAGATGGATCTTGCTAGGAGGTATGTGGGCCACACAGGTCATTGTGCAAACCGCACGAGCTTCGCACATGCTCACTATTGGCATGTGTGTTGCACGTGTGACACGCACTTTGTCACATACGAATTTCATGTGTCCGTAAAGTGTGAAACTTGTTTTTATCCACCTTGTGTAGCCATGCCAATTTACATAGATGAATTGGCCCAATGATAGACTGAGTGAAGACATTCTTAAGGGCAAATCGTCATCTTTTGAGGTTTTGGTTGCAATTTGACTTGTTTGGTACCAAGGAAGTAGTCTTGCATGCTAAGTGAAATAGGCATACCCTTCCAAAAATTTATTTTGAAGAATGCATGGCGAAGAGTGATAATTGTGACAACTCTTTAATCTTTTTGTGACTCATGACTCATTAGTGTCGATAATGTAGAATAGCTCATCTTTGTTCTTGTTTAGGAAGTTAAGGAAAATTGATCCTTCTTGAATGGTTCGCATTCCATGTGTGGTGAGGTTTAGTTGAATAATTCTTGTGCATGAGTGTTGTCTAGAACTTTCCCCGAATGTGATTCAAGGCAAAATTCTAGGTGTAACCGAGCTTGAAAAAAGACCTTAGGCCCTTTTTGATAGTCACTTTACCCAAATGACTCCCCATGATATCAATCCTAGTGAGCCCTTTGAGCTTGTGACCATTCTTTGGCACCTTATTAACACATTGACCTTTTTGGAACCTCCATCTTGGCACCCATCCTCCCTAATTGCTTGAAAATAAAATATAGGCTAAAATCCTAAGTTTGGGGGGAAAGCGAAAGATAACATAGGCAAATGCCTAAGTTTGGGGGTGCATGTAATCAAATGAGGAGAAGAAAAGAAATGCACTTCAAGTGCAAGGTAGCACCTTACTTCAAAAATTGAAAATTGCTCCAAAAGATCAATCCAACGAACAAATTGAAAAGTAAAAATTGGTGCTACCAAGTGAAGGTGATATAAGGTGTGAATGATCATGAGTTAAAAAGGAGAAATATTGGGTTGTGTGAGGGAGAAATAAGGTGAACTTGAAATTGAAAAATGTGAGCGGTGTTTGAAATAAAAACAAATAGCATTAGGGAGGTGTAGTCACTTAAACCAAATGATATACTCACCTTAACCCTAGCCATCATCGTAACCTGCAAGTCCTTTGTGATTCTGAACTTGGCTACCCTACATTAGTGGCGAGTTACATGAAGGGCAAGCCTATGGTTCGACATGTGTGCACTTTAACTTCTTTGTGAGTGTGAGTGTTTATATTTGTCCTTTGTGATTGTATTTGTACATAATGTGTTTTGGGACTTTCGTTCTTGTGAGGGCATGCAAATTAGGATAGTTGGTGACATTGATAAACTCCGAAAATGAGTCAAATGAGCATGTTTTGGTAAGCTAGTGGTTGGAGTCACATCTTGAGGATTGGTTGTTGTCACTTGTTTGTTCTTATTGTGCCTTTGCATTATGAGTTTGTTTTTTGAATCGAAGGAAATGCTTAGAGTAAGTTAGCATGTGATTGACTAATCATTACTACCAACCGAAGTCATGTTTGGTGCTTGAAATGGGTTTCCTTTGGCTTGTAGTATTGTCAATTGCACTTGTGTTGTATGCCTCTTGAGTTAAAAGCTTTAAGTTGCTTGAGGACAAGCAATAGTTCATGTTTGGGGGTTTGATAAGTCGGTATTTTACCTACTTATTTAGCCTTTAAGCCTATGCTTTTGCTAAGAATAAATGGAAAAATAGTGCAATTAACGCGGATTACTTCTATTTTGTAGGTTTTTGCATTTTAGAAGTGTTCGAGAAGAATTTGGATGAAAACAAGTAAAATGGAAGCTATTCAGAGAAACAAGTAGCTGGCAGCTGCACATGCCTTCGCGAACGCAGAAGACTGGTCGCGAACGTGAAGGAAATCTGAGTCAAAGCTCCGTGAATGTGGCGGGCCACCCGCAAACGTGAAGATCAACCAGACAGAGAGTCTTTGTGAACGCGGTGGACACCATGCGAACGCGAAGAAGGGAAGCAGCTGCAGGGGCAGATTTGGAAATTTCACCTTTTGGAAACCCCAGTCCACATAAAACACTTCCAAGCCGTCTTGAAACATATCTTTGGCTATTTTCAGAACCTTTGAGCAAGCTTGGGAGCAAGGTTCATCAACCAACACCATAGGAGTGAAGATTTGGATGCTTTGTATTGTAAAATCTTTATATTCCATTCTTCAACTCTTGTTCTTAATTGCTATTTATTTGGTGTATTGTTGACTTGAGATTTTGGGTTTGTATTAGTGATAATACTTGTTGGGTTTTTGATTCTAAATCTAGATTTGTTCTTGTTTGATTATTTGGGTCTCTTGAATCTTGCATTGCTAGAATTTATGGTCAATGGTTGCAAACATTGACTTAGCTTTCTGATTTGGGTTATTGCTCGAGAGAGAATTTCCCTAAATTCAGAAAGATTCAATAGTGGGAACTTGGGAATCCATCTAGATTAGAGACTAGATATAGCTCCAATCGCAGAATCTCCCATTTATGGGTCTGAGCTAGATATAGGACGACCTCCCCAAGTTAATTGGTTGCTTGTTTATCATACCGAATGATGCTCTAACCGAAATCATTCAGAAATGTGGATGTTGATCGAGATATAGCACTCTACACCTATGACCAAGACTGCCTAAGTGCCAATCGGGTGCAAGTCTTGTGAATTTGAATTTCCAAGCCCTTATCTCCCTTGTTATCCTTACTTGGCGAAAGCAAGGTGAAAGCCATTGATCACCTATCTTTTATTTGTTTTGTTTCTTTATATTTTAGTGTAGTTAAAAACCCCCTTTTAGATATCTTTTTCCCTTTATGTTAAAACCCCCCTTTTATCTTTTAGTGTAGTTAAAACCCCCCTTTTCGATCGTGACTACATTGTTCCCTTGGGTTCGACCCCAACACCCTTTGGGAATTATAAATTTTTTTTGACTATGCGATCATCGTGACCTCCTTAATTCGAGAGCACGATTTGAGCGTTTATCAATAACCCAACAAGTATTATCTCTAATACAAACCCAAAATCTCAGTTCAACAAACACAACAATAAAATAGCAATTAAGAACAAGAGTTAAAGATTCAAAACTAAAGATTTTACAATATATTCCTCCAAATCTTCACTCTTATGGTGTTTGATAAAGAACTTGCTCCCAAGCTTGCTCAAGATGTGAGAAAAATCAAAGATTCAGCCAAAGATGTGTGTCCAATCGGCTGGGAAAAGTTTTTATGTTAATTGGGGTTTCCAAAAGTGGGAATTTCCAAATCTGTCCTACAGCTGCTGACGCCTTCATCTTGATCGCGTGCATGTATATAGCGATCACGAGGTTCCATTTTTTCCTTAACCACAATTGCGTGATCCACTATCGCAGTCGCATTGCTTTGAGTTTCTGCCGACTCATCACGATCTCCTGGCTCTGTCTTCGCGATTGTGATGACCAATTTGATGCCAGTGTCCAGCAGTTCCTCTTTTTGCTCCATTTGACTTGTTTTCACTTGAATCTTTCTCGAACACTTCTAAAACACAGAAATCTGCAAAATAGATGAAATTCGTGTCAAGTTGCACTATTTATCCACTTCATACTAGAAAAAGCATAAGATTAGAAGCTAAATAAGTAGGTAGAATACCAACTTATCAGTACACCAGAAATCAAAGCAAGTGATGATGAGTTGATGACAGTTGTTGATGGTAAACTATGCTTTGTGTCGGCGGGTTCTTGTCCTGGGTATTATCGCCCGAGGGAGGAGAACCAAGGTTGGATAAGAGACAAGGAAAGGGACGGAAATTAGAGGGAAAGAGACAAAGATGGTGATCTTTTCAATCATCGGAGCTCAAATCCCGATATACCTCCGAACAAGGCAGACTCTCTCTACCAACCGAGCACAAGCAACCCGGCCAGTCCAAGGTAGAGGACATGTTGTCCTTGGTTCTCAAGAAGGTGGATACGATAAATACGGGAGTGAGTGAGATAAAGAGTGAAGTTTCAACACTTCACCAAACTCTGAGCTCCCACTCAGCCTCGATCAAGCATCTTAATACCCAAATGAACCACCTCTCAAGCCAAATGAACCCGAGGATGAAGGGGACGCTGCCTAGTGATACCATCACCAATCCAAAGAACGAGTGATTTGAGGTAGTATCATCGAGCTGCGACATTAAGTCAAGCGCTGCTTCGGAGGCAACCCAAGTTTCTTTACTTTGTTTTTGGTTATCATTTGTTGTTTTTTGTGTGATTGTAGGGAATGCATGGAGTAGAAACATGGACAAGTGAAAACACGGGCTAAGCGGAGGACTGTGCGGACCGCACAAGCAATTGTGCGTGTCGCACAGCTCATCGCATACCAAAATAGAGTCCTGGAAAGAAGTTTAAAATTGGAGGTGGCGTGCGCTGGGCCGTGCGGTCCACACGAGCCAAGGTACACGTCGCACCTCTGTTGCTTGGCAAACTAGGAGCCTGGGCAAACCCAGGGGAGAAAACAGGTGATGTGTAAAATGCTATGCGTTCCGCACCAAGGCTGGTGCAAATCGCATGTAGTGTCACACAAAAGGTAAATTTTAATTTTAATTGACCTAACCCATTGACCGACCCGACCCGGAGATGACCCGTCTGACTTTTCTTCTTTTTTTCTTTTTAAAACCGCCTCCTTTCTTCATCTTCCACCATCTTTTCTCCAATCTTCACAATTTCTCTCCCAAAATTCTCTCTAAATCCCTCAAACTCCCCTAAAATCTTTCCCTTCCTTCATCCAACCATCTCCACCGCTCCACCACTGTTGTCGTCGTCGTCTCTCCAGAAAGTCTACTTAGGTCACCATTGTTGAGCTCTGAAAAGCTTCAATTTTCACTCCTCTCTTTCTAATCTTCACTTGTGGTAAATTTCCTGATGTTAAATACTAGTTTTTATGAAGGTTGGGAACTCATATTGTGAAGCATGCTTAGTAGAATTGCCATGTTGATTTTGGGTGAGATCCAAAAATTTTGGGTCCCCAATTTTGAGTTGCATTGATAATTTTGCTTGTTGTCAACTTGGTAGAACTTGAATTTTGCTAATGCATGTTGATTGGTAGTGAATTTTGGCCTCAAAATCTATGTTTGGGGTGAAGTTTGGCTAACCCACTTGTGATTGCCGAATGGTTTGCCCCGATGATAGATTGGGTGACGTCATTCTTAAGGGCAAATCGTCGTTTGTCATAAGGTTTTGTTGAGAATAGATTGTTAGGGCTGAATTTTTCTATATGTATGCCCATGATTCGTTGTTGAAAATTATCCTTGGGTGTATGATCTTGTGCGGGGAGGGGATTAATTATTATTTGTTGATGCCCATTATTGCAAGTAATGGCTTGATGTTCTCAATGATAGATGGGGTAACGTCCATCCAGGGAAGTCTGAGTACCCAGATGTTTGTGGTCATGATATCCCTTATCCCTCGTGGTTAATATTATTGGTTTGTTGTGTGGTGCCAAGTGCCTAAGTACATCTTGCTCTACGGATCACATACGTAATTTACAAGAACACAAGAAACCAAAAATGCCAATTGTACCTTTGTGCGTTCCGCATGCGATGCATAGATCTTGATGTATGGGTCGCACAAGGTATCACACCATGTTGAAAAGAGAAAGCCAGCACTACTTCGAAGGGTGACGCATGATGCAACACGCACTTTGGATGGTGCATTTCACACCAGCTTCGTACCTCGATGGAAAATCCCTGTAGGATTCTGTTAGCTTATGCAATAGCGTATACGACACGCACTCCTTCTGGTGCATTTCTCATGTGGTCCGTACAAGCCATCAGTCACTTACTTTGTTTTCTAGTCTGTTGCATTCCATCCTTTGTAGTTGCTCACTTCTTTTTAGGTTTTGTTTTTTGTTTTTGGCTCACAATCTCTGTATGCCGAACATGTCTTCTTACAGGGGTAATGACGAGAGGAGTTCACGATGGCCAATGTCTCCCTCCTCCTCCAACCCTATCTCAAAGGGGGGGGGAAATTCTTATCTTCCCGTAACCAAGTCTCAGAGGAGGAGAGGGTTCGATTCAGAATGAAGGGCATTAAAGTGATTTATGATCGTGATATTGGTAGGTACTTCAACATAGAGCAAAGCTTTAACCTAGATGCAGTGGGGGATAACCTACCTAACATCCCCGCTCAATTTTCCAACCGACAGTGGCAACCATTTCAGGTGGTGCCCTAAAACTACTACAAGGAGTTAGTCCGGGAGTTCTTCGCCTCATACCAGGCCACACAAGATGCTAAAGGATACAATGGGGGTTGTGAAACATTCCCTACATTAGACTTAGTCTTTGTTCGGGTTAAGAACTCAGAATCACCCAGCTGTAATTAATGTTATCTATTGGAGCACTCCCATTGAACCAGCCCCTGAGCTCATGGCTAAGCTACTTCTCAAGAACAAACCTCTCGAATGGGCGACTCTTATCATTGCTCCGGATGAACCTCTCTGGGCTACTTTAGGGGGTGATATCCCAAGCCAGACTTTGTACTTTGAGGCACATCTATGGTATGATTTTATCTGCTCCCGCTTCATGCCTTCTCAGAACGACCAAAAGGTCATGCATGATGGGGAGATTCTAATAGCTGCAATTATGGTGGGGGATCATATTAATGTTGGTGAGGTCATTACCGTGGTGATTAAAAGGAAGGCTCATAGGGGTGGTGATGCATTCCTCTTTCCAGTTCTAATCAGTAACTTTGTGCACAAGCTGGCATTCCTTAATTTGAATGTGATGCCCCTACTCCAGCCATTGGTGTGCTAGATATCGATAGGAAAACTGACCAGGATTCTCCTCATTTCAAAAGATGCAGGGAAGAAATTTTGGTGGAATACGAGGATGATGACTCTGATGTTGACTTACATGCCTCATCTCCTTCTCGTCTGGCTTCAGAAACACACACACCAACTACCAACGCATCCAAAGAGCAAGTGTCTAAAAGTGGGCTCCAAGATATGGTTGACAAAACATACAACCATGAAAGGCAATTGAGGCATTTGTCAAACAACCTACCAGGATTGATTGAGAGAGCAATAAAGAAGGCCATCAAAGGAGTCATGGAGAAGGTGTCCACTCGTTGCAAAAGGGTGGATGTTTGAGAAAATTTTGTCAAGACACTCTAGAGAGACCTCAACAAAGCAAAAGTAAAGACCCAGTGGAGGAGGCGGATTTGAATACCTTACCTCAACCTCGCACCATTTCTGGCCTACTGGACAACTTGTTGGCGTCCATGTCTGATAATTAGGATGAGTCACCCGGTGATGAGGGAGCAGCTGACAATGATGATAATGAGGCATAGGCCCTCAGGGAGTTCACCTTTCTTTCCCTTGAGCTATTAGCATTGAGGGCAATGCTTCTTTTATGGGAGGGGTGGCTTTACTTTGGTGCCCATGATCGGGCTTGAGATAGTATTTTTATTGCCCTTGCCGGGCCTTGTTGACATTTTAGTTCTGCTACATTTGATTTGGCCCTTGTCGGGCATATTTTGGATGATTGTGATGCTTATTTGCCTTGCCAGGCCTTTTGCTTATGCTTTTGTTTTGAGCTAATTTGCGCCCTCGCCGAGCTTGATTTTTGTTGTTGAAATTGTGTTGCCATGTTGGTCTTACATGCCCCATTGTCTTACTACCCGTGCTTTACAAATGCGCAAAAGGCCTACACCGAGGCTTGTTCTTAGTGAATCTAGAGCGCGCAATTAAAATATTGCCTTGTTAATAGTAGCTTAGAAATAAACTCTGAGGGTTTTCTTAATAGCACGGTTCTTTCCCAAGGAGCAAAATTTTTCTTTATCTTTCTTTTTCTTTTGTTTTTGTGTCGAACCTGGTTGGTATTTCCCTATGATAGATTAAGAGGTGACTTTCTTAAGGGAAAATGCCAGTTTTAGTTTAAAATTGAGTCCGTAGTTGCTTGTCTCGAAATGGGCCCAATTGTTTTTGAAAATAAAAGAAAGAAGGAAAACGAATTTTTTGAGGAAAAGCATTCTCTTGTCATGACTTGCACACTCTCGTTTTGGCTTGATCGACTCACAAACGAGTGTGTAATGAACTCGGAATATCTTGTCAAAAATCATTTGTCCTAATTGATTTTGATACTAATGAAAGAAGTCTTGTAGCATGATTCCTTGTGTGGTAAGGCTTTACCTTGATTCTTGTGCATGTGTATCATCTAGAACTTTCCCCGAATGTGATTCAAGGCAAAATTCTAGATGTGACCAAACTTGAAAGATGACCTTAGGCCCTTTTTGATAGCCACTTCACCCAAATGACTTCCCATGACATCAATCCTAGTGAACCCCTTTGAGCTTGTAACCGTTCTTTGGCACCGTGTTAACACCTTGACCTTTTTGAATCTCTATCTTGGCACCCGTCCTCCCTAATTGTTTGAAAGTGAAATATAGGCTAAAGCCTAAGTTTGGGGGGCAAATGAAAAGATAACATAGGCAAATGCCTAAGTTTGGTGATTTATGTGATCAAATGAAGAGAAAAAAAGGAATGCACTTCAAATGCAAGGTAGCACCTTCGGTTTGGATTGAAAATTGCTCAAAAAGTCAATCCAATGAGCAAAAATGGAAAATAAAAATAGGTGCTACCAAATGAAGGCGATACAAGGAGTCGAATGATCATGATTGAAAAGGAGAAGCTTGGGTTGTGTGAGGGAGAAATAAGGTGAAGTTGAAATTTGAAAATATGAGCGGTGTTCGAAAGGAGAACAAAGAGCATTAGGGAGGTGTAGTCACTTGAACCAAATTAAATTCTCACCTTAGCCCTAGCCAACATCGTAACCCACAAGTCCTTGGTGATTTCAAGATTGGCTACCCTACATTAGTGGTGATTTACATGAAGGTCAAGCCTATGGTTCGACGCGTATGCAGTTGAACTTCCTTGAGAGAGTGAGAGTCTTCTTTGTCCTATAATCCCGTTGTTTTGAGAATTAATTGATTGTGAGTGGGATTCTCTCTTGTGGTGAGTGGAATCATCCACGCAAATTGAAACATGAAGTCTATCTCAATTGAGGGGAATGGGTGAGACAAGTTGTGTGGAAAATCTCGAGGCAAACCTTGACGGTCCATGCCAATGACTTGAGAAGCTTAAATGTCTTGTTTTGAATGACAAAATTCCCTTGGTTTTGAATGAGAAATGAAGTCCTTTTGGAAAAGATTTTTGAATTGATCAATTGCCTTGAATTTGTGGTGGTTCAAATTGAGATGAGCATCATAGTTGAGTCTTTTGTTTGAGTCTTTTGTTTATTCTTTTTCTTAATTTTTAGTATAGAATAGTCTTTTGTGCCTTGATTGAGTCTTGAGCATAATTCATTCCTTGCCTTGTGAGTATCTTGCTTGAGGACAAGCAATAGTTCAAGTTTGGGGGTTTGATAAGTCAATAATCTACCAACTTATTGATCTTAAATCCATGAATTATAGATATGTTTTGAATAGATTTAGAGGTTCTTATGGCCTTTATTGATGTCTATGTAGGTACTTTTGATCAAAGATAGAAAACAAGGAAATGGACCCAAAAAAGAGCTTAAAAGGAGTGAAGCGTGAAGCGATTGAAAAAGACAGGGAATTTGTCCTGAGATGCGGCACTTGTGTGACACATACAAGCTGTGGTGCGTTCTGCACCTCCCACCGTATGAAGCTTAGGAATGCCTGAAGGATCTGTCATGGGGTGTGGTCATTATGCGACGTGCACATTCCATGGTGCGAACCGCACCTACTTTGCATGACGCCTCCCAAGTCGACTGAGTCACTGGTTCAACTGAAGATAGTGATCGACACACACATCACGATGTGTGAACCGCACGTCGCATTGCACACCACCTGAATGGAAATTTTGTCCTAAATTTTACTGACATTTTGGGAAAGTATAAAAGGTCAATTTAGGCACAATTGTAAATAACATTCTTCAGTCTTGAATATTTTGAATAGTTTTTTACTTTGAGAACAAGTTTTCTCTCCAAAGAGAAGAGGGTTTGAATCCATTCTCTTGGTTAACCATTTGTGCACTCAAATTGAGCTTAGAACTTGAAATTCAGCTTAAATGAAGAGGATTTTGACTTACCCATTTGGTATATCTCTCTCCTTTTCTATGAGTGATTGATTTCACTTGTCTAAGGGTGTATTGATAATGGGTGCTTGACAAATGGGTGTGCGTGTGTAATTCTTGCTTATAATTTCTTATTTGATATGGGTCTAGTAGTTTCACCAAGTTTTAATCCTAAATTGATGGTTGCAAACATTAATTGTCATTACTTGACTATGTTGTTGCTTGAAAGATAATTTCATGTTTTCAGATGTGAGATTACTAGTGGGAACTTGGGACTCCATTCAGATTTGAAGCTGGAAATAGCTCTTATCGACGGAATCACCCATTTAAGGGTCTAAGCTAGAGATAGTGTGACTTCCCCAAGCTTGATTTTGGTTGTTTATTGCTTTGATCAATAGTGCTCTAACCGGGATTATTGGATATGTGGTTGTTGATTGAGAGATAAACAACCACGCCCATGACCAAGGCTACCTATGTCAATAAGCAAGAATGAGTGTGAAAAGGCAAACACCCTATCCCACATTAAATCCCCATTAGATACACATCCCTAGTCTTCTACTCAATTTGATACACCCTCTTTACTTACTTGCTTTATTTATGAATTGCGATTGTAGTGACAGAATCCCAATTTTCCCAACCTTTTACTTGTGTTTTGAACATTTACTCTCTTTGTGAACTCATTTTGATACAATCTTCATATAGCTAGCATCAAGTATCTGTGGGTACTGTCATGCCTCGAGGCTACCCCCTGGATGCGACACGGTGCTTAGTATCACGAGTGGCCCCAAGCTAACCCATGGCATGGCATATCTAAGTAAAACCAGTTTAAAGATATGTATTGTGCGAAAAACTAAAGCAATTAAATATCTGAAAGCGGGAAGAACCCAAATGAAATCTGAATATATAAGAATCTGGTTTAGTACTAACTGAATAGCAATACTAAAAGTTTTGAATCTAGTCTATGTCTGAAATCCTTCTAACTGAATAGGAGTTGCTGGGACATGCCCCCAGCTAACTCTAGCAAAACTGAAAACTGAAGATAAATACTGAAATAAAGGCATGTCTATTGTCCCCGAACTATTGGGGACTCACCACTGAGCTGCTGAGTACAGACCGGAGGTCAAGTTAGGCGCGATCTGAATGCTGAGAGCCTGAACCTACATCATGAAATGATGTAGCATAAAAGTATACGTCAGTACTTTGAATGTACTAAGCATGCAGGATACAAGCTGGACTGAACAATATATATATATATATATATAAATGAACATAAGAATAAACATGTTGAACTGTAACTGAGAGCTGTACTGTATGCAGTAACCAAGTATAAATCATGAATAACATGCTGATCTGAATACTGAACATGAGTACTGAATACAAGGTCAATGCATATGAATCTGACTGTGGGAGATACTACTAACTGACATACTCCAAGATGAGCTAACTGTGGGGCCAACCTGTAACCCTGGATGGAAGGGCATTAATACCTTGTCAAAGGTACAAACGAGTCTGACGTGGATCCACTGCTGATGTCCACAAGGGACAAGGAGGTGCAGCCTAGTCTGACAGCTGACTCCTTCAAACCTACGGTGGCGCCGTAGTTCTGGGACTTGGGGATTACTACTAAGGGTAATAGCCTAAGCTGACAGCTAAGTCCTCATCCCTAGTCCGCTCGGTACTAAGTCTACTCCCAACTGAATATAAGTTAGCATGCAACTATAACACTGGATAGCTCAAAATACTGATATAATCTGAGAATGCACACAACCAAGCTGTAGGATATGACATTCAAATTCTGAAATTTGATCATCTGACTGAGTCTGCCTAACATGTATAATCTATGGAGTACTGAAAATTACAACAAGTTAGGGTTCTGAATTCTGTACATGAACTATACTGATTCTCCAAGAAATATGGACTAAGCATTATATAATTCCATAACATCTGAATAGCAAGAATTCTTTAAGGCCTATAAACCCTAGGTTTTTAGCATTTATGGAGAACTGAAGGGATTTGACTGAGTTATAGGGACCTAATGGATGAAAGGAACCCACTAGTGAAATCCCACATACCTGTATGAAGATTCTATGGTTTTGGATTCTGAGAGGAACTTGGAGAAAACCCTTTTTGCCTTGTTCTTGAGAGAGAGCGTTCTGTTCTTGAGATATTTGCTAAGTATGAGTGATTTAGGAGTAATGAGGGAGAAATAGAGTTAAAAACCCTTTAATTACCCCTAAAATGACTTAGAATCGGAATTAAAATAATTGGGAAAAGACTAGAATACCCCTGGGAAAGTTTAAAAGAATCTGCAAAAAATTGCGCTCAGGGACTACAGCTTGGTTGACGGACCATCCTTCTGAATGATGTACCATCAAATGGATCTGTGGTTCTGCCTGTCGATTTCAGGGCCTCTGGTCCTAGGAATAACGGTACAACAGAACAGTCCATCCTTCTGAACGATGGGCCATCATTTGACCCGTGGTTCCTGGCGCTGGAATCTGGGGTCCTCTGATCCTGGGGAACCACATGCATCAGGTCGAGCTGTGGTTCTAAACCACAATCCGTGATTTGACTCGTGGTCTCTGGGATCAGAGCTGAGGGTCTACTAGACTTGGGACTATGGCCTCAAACAATGGACCGTTCTTCTGAACGACGGTCCGTTATCTAAGCTGTGGTCCCTGGGGAGAACTGACAGGCTACTAGATCAGGGACTACGGTTCAACAGGATGTTCCGTCCTTCTGAACGACGGGCTATCATTTGACCCGTGGTTCCTGGAAAGTTTGGAAATTTTTCTGAAATTATTTTCCTACTGGTTTTTTTTAGCTTAGTCTGGGCTTGGAAGTCCTGGGGTGTTACAATATCTCCCCCTTGGGATCATTTGTCCTCGAATGAAGACTGAACAAGCTGAGTTTGGAGGGAAAGAGCTGAAATCCCTACCAACTGAGTACAAGAAATTGATACCTGACTGAACTGAGTTCCATGAACATGCACATAAGCTGAAATGCAAGGAACGTTGATGGAACAAAGTACTTAAGACTGAATTACACAAGAGTAAACTGAGAGACTGAAGAGGAATTGTTACCTCAAGCTAAAACTGAGTCGGAGGGAAAGAGGTGAGGGTACTTGGACATCATGGCTGCTTCTGCTTCCCAAGTAGCTCCCTCTACGGACTGATTCCTCTACAAAACATTGACTGAAGCGACTTCTTTATTTCTCAACCTACAAACTTGATGGTGAAGAATCTCAATTGGAACCTCCTCATAGGTGACGCTATCTTTCACAGCCACACTTTCTAAGAGGATAATCGATGTCGGATCACCCACACACTTCTTCAACAAGGAAATGTGAAAGACTGGGAGAATAACTGTTAATTATGTTGGCAACTCTAACTCATAAGCCACATTACCAACCCTTTTCAGGATCTTGTAAGGGCCTACATACCTGGGATTGAGCTTCCCTTTCTTGCCGAATATCATCACACCCTTCATGGGTGACACTTTCAGGAAAACCCAATCATCACTTTCGAACTCTAAGTCTCTTCTCCTAACATCTGCATAGGATTTCTAATGATTCTGAGCTATCTTAAGCCTGTCTCTGATGAGCTGAACTTTTTCCATAGTCTCATGAACCGAATCTGGTCCAATCAAGGCTGCTTCACCTACTTCAAAGTAACCAACAGGTGATCTACATCTGTGCCCATATAGAGCCTCGTATGGGGCCATCTTAATGCTGGAATGGTAGATGTTATTGTAGGCGAACTCTATGAGAGGTAGGTGATCATCCCAACTACCCTTGAAATCGATCACGCAAGCTCTCAACATATCCTCTAATGTCTAAATGTTATGCTCTGCCTGACCATCCGTCTGCGGGTGAAATATTATGTTGAGGTTTACTTGAGTGCCAAGACCTTTCTGGAATGACTTCCAGAAGTGAGATGTAAACTTAGGGCCTCTATCTAAGATAATAGACAAAGGAACTCCATGCAACCTTACTATCTCACTTATGTAGAGCCTAACATAATCTTCTGCTGAATCTGGAGTCTTGAGTGCTAAGAAGTGAGCTGACTTGGTAGTTCTGTCCACTATTACCCAAATGGAATCATGCTGCCTGCAAGTATGGGGTAGAACCATTATGAAATCCATGTTAACCACTTCCCACTTACCACTTCCAAGTAGGAATGCTAATCTCCTAAGTCACACCTACTGGTTTCTGATGTTCTACCTTTACCTGCTGACAATTGGGACACTTGGCCATGAAATCTGCGATGTCTCTCTTCATGCCATTCCACCAATAGACTTCCCGTAGATCACGGTACATCTTAGTGGCACCTGGATGAATGGAATATCTGGAACTATGGGCTTCTGTAAGGATCTGCTGCCTTAACTCAACCACATTTGGAACACACAAGCGACCCTGATAGCGATGTACACCATCTCCCCCTTGGGAGAAAACCTCTACTCTCTACTAATGAACTGCACCCTTCAACTGAAGCAATATAGGGTTACTATCTTGTTTCTCCTTAACCTCTACTGCTAGTGAAGATTCTGCTCCATTTTGAATTATCACACCACCTTTTAACGTGTCCATAAGGCAAACCCCTAAGTGAGCCAGCCGATGAACATCTCTTGCTAGTTCTCTCCTTTCTTTCTCAACATTAGACACATTACCCATAGACAGTCTACTGAGGGCATCAGCCACTACGTTGGCCTTACCCGAGTGGTAGAGCACATTCATGTCATAATCCTTGAGGAACTCAAGCCATCTTCTCTGATGAAGGTTCAACTCTCTCTGGGTGAATACATACTAGAGGCTCTTATGGTCTGTGAACACACCAACATGGACACCATACAAATAGTGCCTACAAATCTTTAGGGCAAACACCACCGCTGCAAGCTTGAGGTCATGAGTCGGGTAATTCTTCTCATAGACCTTAAGCTGTCTGGAGGCATAAGCTATGACCTTACCCTACTACATTAATACACAGCCCAGGCCGACTCTGGATGCATCGCAATAAACCACATAACCATCTAAACCCTCTGGTAGAGTCAAGACAAGAGTTGTAGCCAACCTGGTCTTCAGTTCTAAGAAACTCTGCTCACACTCATCTTACCACTGAAACTTGACCTTTTTTGAGTCAACTTGGTCAATGGGGAAGCTATAATGAAAATCCTTCGATGAATATTCAGTAATAACCAGCTAAACCTAAGAAATTTCTGATGTCAGTTGAAGAGGTGGGTATGGGCCAGTGCTTTACTGCCTCGATCTTCTAGGAATCAACACGAATCCCTTCTTTGGATACCACATGACCAAGGAAAGCGATCGACTATAATCAGAATTCACACTTGCTAAACTTAGCGAATAGCTGACGATCCTTGAGAGTTTGCAGAACAACCCTCATATGAGTCGCATGCTCCTCTTCATTTCTAGAGTAAATGGGGATATCATCAATGAAGACGATGACGAACAAGTCCAAATACTATTTGAACACCCTATTCATTAAGTCCATGAAAGCTGTAGGAGCATTGGTTAGTCCAAAAGACATAACAATAAATTCGTAGTGACCATACCGAGTTCTGAAGGCTGTCTTCGGGATGTCACTATTTCTGACTCTGAGCTGATGATAGTCGGATCTGAGGTCTATCTTAGAGAAATAACTGGCACCCTGAAGCTGGTCAAATAATTCATCAATCCTGGGGATAGGATATTCGTTCTTAATTGTGACTTTATTCAACTGACGATAGTCTATGCACATCCTGAGAGAACCGTCTTTCTTACACACGAACAATACTGGAGCACCCCATAGAGAGATGTTGGGTCTAATGAATCCTTTATCCAAAAGGTCTTTCAACTGATCTTTCAATTTCTTAAGCTCAGCTGGAGCCATTCTGTAAGGAGGAATTGAAATAGGCTGGGTATCTGGAAGGAGGTCAATTCCAAAGTCGATTTCCCTTTCTGGGGAACTCCGAGAAGATCTTCTGGGAACACTTCTGGAAACTCACTGGCTACTGGGATTGACTTAAGGGTTGGGATTTTGGAGTTTGAGTCCTTAACCTGAACTAGATGATAGACATACCCATTGAAAATCATCTTTCTGTCCTTAAGGTAGGAAATGAAATGACCTACAGGTGCTGAGCTACTACCCTTCCACTTTAGGATTAGCTCGTTAGGAAACTAAAACTGAACGATCCTAGTTCTACAATCGACTGAGGCATAACAGGAGTGTAACCAATCCATACCTATAATGATATCAAAGTCTACCATTTCTAATTCTACAAGATCTTCTAAGGTGACTTTCTGGGAAACTGTGACTGGCAATTTTTGTATACCTGTCTAGCTATAACTGGGTCACCAACTGGAGTAGAGACTGAGAAGGGTTCTACGAGAGTTTCTGGACTGACAGTAAAGTTTACTGCTATATATGGATTTATAAAGGAAAGTGTAGCCCCCTGGTCTAACAAAACAAAAACATCAGTATTAAAGACTCGTAACGTACCTATGACCATATCAGGAGAATCTTCCTGGTCCTGACGACCCTGAAGTGCATACAACCTGTTCTGGCACTGACCGCCACCCGTACCAGATGAGGCACCCTGTTGAGTAGGGCAACCTGCGGGAGATGCTGTAGAACCGGTCTGAGTCTGAGGACAAACATCCTTACCCTTCTGAGAAGTTGTGGGACAATCCCTCATCATGTGTCCTGGCTTACCACATCTAAAGCAATTTTCGTTGCCTGCCATGCACTCACCTTGGTGGTTCTTACCACACTTCTTACACATCGGATTAGTGCGCCCACTAGTAACCAAACCTTGGGACTTGGAGCCAGATGCTCTACCCCGTCGGTCCTTCCTGAACTTAGGCACCGGGGCACTAGCAGAAGATGGAGCTGGTGATGAATTTTTCTATTAATACTAAGACCAATTTCCACCCTTTGACCTCTGCTGAAAGTGTCTATACTCATCTGTCCTAGCCCTTTTAGCATCACCTCCCCTTTCCTTGATATTTTCCTCCTCAATCTGTTGACCATAAGTAACTAACCTGGAGAAGTCCATTTCCTTCACAAGCATGGTCGTCTTGCATTCCTTGACCACATCCTCGGACACACCCAACACAAACTTGCTCATGCGAGCTCGTGAGTCAGCTACTATCACTGGAGCATACTTGGATAACTGTGTGAACTTCATAGCATAGTCATGTACACTCATGTCATCCTGCCTCAAGTTGATGAATTCCTGAACCTTAGCTTCCCTGAGCTCTAGTGGACAGAATCTGTTCAGGAAAGCAGTCCTGAACATATCCCGAGTCACTGGTCCTGCATTGGTACAACGAGATTCCTTCCACTGCTGGTACCAAGTGTAGGCCACTCCCTTTAGCTGATAAGTGGCCAAGTCTGCACCCTCGACTGAAGTGACACCCATAACGTCAGTGACCTTCTGGATGTTGTCAAGGAACTCTTGGGGATCCTCTTCTGACTTGGACCCATGAAACTCTGGAGGGTTCTTCCTAGTAAAGTCCTGGATTCTGGCTGCAGTAGCATTGACCTGAGGTGGAGCTGGTGCGGTAGCTTTCTGGTTGACATGAGCGGTCATGGCTTGAGCAAGCACTTGGAAGGCATCCCTGAATTAGGCATGCGTAACCTTCTCGTTTAAGGGGTTTGTTGGGGCTGCTAGCTAGTTTCTAGCATTAGCTCTTCTTGGAGGCATTTTTCTGAAATGCGAAGAGCACGATTTAGGATAGAGAGAGATCAATTAGATTTCACACTTTATAGCACGAGCTAGAAAAGAAAGAAGGGAAGTTATTCTTAATAATGTCTCATAGCCCCTCCTCCATAAGTGTGGTGCGCTTCACACCCATGAATAAGATTCTACTTGACGCGGATTTAAGACATCCTAGGACACTTGAACCTTATGCTCTGATACCAAGTTTGTCACGCCCCGAGGCTACCCCCTTCCTGCGACACAATGCTTAGTATCACGAGTGACTCCAAGCTAACTCATGGCATGGCATATCTAAGTAAAACCAGTTTCAAGATATGTACTGTGCGGAAAACTAAAGCAATTAAATATCTGAAAGTGGGAAGAACCCAAATGAAATCTGAATATATAAGAATCTGGTTTAGTACTGACTGAATAACAATACTAAAAGTGTTGAATCTAGTCTATGTCTGAAAGCCATCTAACTGAATAGGAGTTGTTGGTACATGCTCCCAGCTAACTCTAGCAAAACTGAAAACTGAAGATAAATACTGAAATAAAGGCATGTCTATTATCCATGAACTATTGGGGACTCACTACTGAGCTGCTGAGTATGGACCAGAGGTCAAGTTAGGCGCGATCTAGATGATGAGTGCCTGAACCTACATCATGAAATGATGTAGCACAAAAGTATGCGTCAGTACTTTCAATGTACTGAGCATGCAGGATACAAGCTGGACAGAACAATATATATATATATATAACTGAACATAAGAATAAACATGTTGAACTGTAACTGAGAGTTGTACTAAATGCAGTGACTAAGTATAAATCATGAAATAACATGTTGATCTGAATACTGAACATGAGTACTGAATACAAGGTCAATGCAAAAGAATCTGACTGTGGGACATACTACTAATCGACATACCCCAAGCTGAGCTAACTGTGGGGCCAACCTGTAACCCTGGATAGAAGGGCATTCATACCTTGTCAAGGGTACAAACGAGTCTGACGTGGATCCACTGTTGATGTCCACAAGGGACAAGGAGGTGCAGCCTAGTCTGACAGCTGACTCTTTCAAACCTACGGTGGCGTCGTAGTTCTGGGACTTGGGGATTGCTACTAAGGGTCATAGCCTAAGCTGACAGCTAATCCCTCATCCCTAGTCTGCTCGGTACTAAGTCTACTCCCAACTGAATATAATCTGAAAATGCACACAACCAAGTTGTAGGATATGACATTCAAATTCTGAAATCTGATCATCTGACTGAGTCTGCCTAATATGTATAATCTATGGAGTACTGAAAATTACAACAAGTTAGGGTTCTGAATTCTGTACATGAACTATACTAATTCTCCAAGAAACATGGACTAAGCATTATATAATTCCATAACATCTGAATAACAAGAATTCTCTAAGGTCTATGAACCCTAGGTTTTTAGCATTTATGGAGAACTGAAGGGATTTGACTGAGTGATAGGGACCTAATGGGTGAAAGGAACCCACTTGTGAAATTCCACATACTTGTATGAAGATTTTATGGTTGAACCTTTGGATTCTGAGAGGAACTTGGAGAAAACCCTTTTTGCCTTGTTTTTGAGATAGAGCATTCTGTTCTTGAGAGATTTGCTAAGTATGAGTGATTTAGGAGTAATGAGGGAGACATAGAGTTAAAAACCCTTTAATTACCCCCAAATTGACTTAGAATCAGATTTAAAATAATTGGAAAAAGACCAGAATACCCCTGGGAAAGTTTAAAAGAATCTGCAGAAAATCGCGCTCAGGGACTACGGCTTGGTTGACGGACCGTCCTTCTAAATGATGGATCATAAATTGGAGTCGTGGTTCTGCCTGTGGGTTTCAGGGCCTCTGGTCCTAGAAACAACGGTTCAACAGGACGGTCCATCCTTCTGAACGATGGGCTGTCGTTTGACCCGTGGTTACTGGGGCTGGAATCTGGGGTCCTCTGATCCTGGGGAACCATGTGCATCAGGTCGAGCCGTGTTTCTAAACCATGATCCGTGGTTTGAGTCGTGGTCCCTGGGATCAGAGCTGAGGGTCTACTGGACTTGGGACTACGGCCTCAAACGACGGACCGTTCTTCTGAACGATGGTCCATTGTCTGAGACGTGGTCCTTGGGTAGAACTGACAGGCTACTGGATCAGGGACTATGGTTCAACAGGATGGTTCGTCCTTCTGAACGACGGGCCGTTGTTTGACCCGTGGTACCTAGAAAGTTTGGGATTTTTTTTGAAATTATTTTCCTACTGGTTTTTCTGAGCTTAACCTGGGCTTGGAAGTCCTGGGATGTTACAGACCCAGACACATGTTGGGTACTTATAAATGTGTTTTGCTTGATGATTGTCGTGCCTCCATTTTTGGGGAACACAATTTGAGCTTATCAGAAACCATCTGCAGGACTTCTTCCACGGACAACATCCACAATCTGTGGACTATTCCACGGTCCGTCAAAATCGTATGTGGTTCCTGTTCTGACTTGGACATTTCACACTTTTTCGATTTTCTGGGCTGGTTCTAGGCTTAGTATTTTCTGAGGTGTTACAGATGTTCTGCCGTGGTAAAGCCTCTACGGCAAAAAAATAGGTTCGCTATAGCGGATCTCCAAATTTTTCACACGTGCGCTACAACGGTCACTTTTTCGTGAAAGCGAGCCTGTTGTAGCGAGAATCCCTTCACTGTAGTGAAGGTAGCTGGGCAGAATGAAACAGTGCCAAAACTTTTTACGTATTAGCAGGCATTAATCTTTTTGCTATCTCCTCAATACATAGAATTCTCCAGTAATATATAAACACATGACAATTCACCGCAGTCTTAACACACATAATTCTCAATCTTGTTTCAACAACCAACAATGAAATATTATCTCATCGCACAATCATTCGGTCAAATATGCTAACATGACTTCTATTGTCAGATACCAATTGGAATCTACTAGATACCAATTGCATTCATCCAGATATAAATCGATTAGATACCAATTTGATTTTTCAAGATATCAATTAGAATCGGCTAGATTCCAATTGCTTTCGTCCAGATACCAATTGGAATTGACTAGATACCAATTGGATTTGTCAAGGTATCAATTGGAATCGACTAGATACCAATTGGATTTGTCAAGGTACCAATTGGAATCGACTAGATATCAATTGAACTCAATCCATGTTGATGATAAACTGGGACAGCACAGCAGGAAAGAAGAAAGGAAAAGGCTTCCTAGATGTCACATAGCTTCTCGGGGATTTGATGTGGACATCAACACACCAATCCGCGGGACTCTATTTGACATTGCTCTTGTACTTGTGAGATTGGTAACCTAGTACTCTGATACCAACTGTCACGACTCAAACTACGGGATCATATGGATACCTACTCGATCTGACTCGATAGGAGAACCCCTTACTACCCATTCATATATTTATGCAGAAATCTCAAAAATAAACAACATTAATAATAATCATTCAGTTGAAACTCATAATCACATTTGATTCCTTTGAAAGCCATACAACCCTTTAATTTAATAAAATACATCATTTCTCAAAGACCTAGTCTAGATATGTACAAGAGCTTCTAATAAGAGTGATGACAAGAAATAGAAGACACGGCTTTTGCCTGAGGAATGAGATATGCATAAGCTGAAGATGAGTGTCCGTCGCTACAATCAAGAAACTCCAATAACTTGTACACACCTACACCCCAAAAAGAGTGTAGCAAGAGTAGCATCAGTACACCACATGTACTGTAGATATCATTGGTCGACTAAGATTAGATCATGTAACATATATAAAAATCAACAAAATTAGCAGATAATATATCACAACCTCACACAATATACCATCGACAAAATAAATAAATAGCATTACGCCATAATTTCATACCACATCTTCCTTACTTTATTCCTCTTTCCTCAACAGGTCCATAAGGTTAGAATTATCTTTCTTATTTCTAATTAAACCCTATTAATTATTTCTAGGCAATCTATTCTACTCATAAATGTATCAATGGTCACAACACAGTTACTAGTACCAGTACTATCATAATTACACATAGCCATTACCATTATTCAATAATTTAACTATCATGAAATAATATTCTCCAGACACTTATCACCTATTACGGATACTTCACCCACATCCCAAATCGACCCAGCAACAACAAAGATGTAACAACATGTAATCAAGCACTCAGATAAGCAAGTAATCACAAACACCAGATAAATCCCAAAATCCAGACACATCAATGTCAAAAAGTAAAGGACATATAAGTCACCCCAGATATAACAATTCATTACGAACTCTACAAATATGATGTAGTCATATCACAAACGTGGAAATATGTTTATACTAATCTTTCAGCTATATAGCCTCTGTATCTCATTAGTCTCACTCTATACCATATCTGAACTCACAATAATCACTCATATGTACACACATGCTAAGAAGTCTTATTTTTGCCCAACTAGTCTTGACCTGCACGGGACAATCTAGGGTCCTTGTACCATACCGGTGTGGTACCCTCTCCATAACATATTTGCTCATCTATAAGCACACATCATACTCGAGCCCCTCATCAACAGAATAGTATGTATATTCTCTGCTCTCTCAATGCATCTCACTATGTTCTTAAAATAATTATTTCTCACTATAGTAACAACAAGTACACAAGAATAAAACAAGTTCACATCATAATCATAAGTCATTTACAGACAGGCTTCAAACAATTATCAGCTTATTCATAAAAGCATTTCCAATCTAAACAAATATTCAACTACAGATTATGTTTGAAGATCAATCAACATGCTTATCACTTCATAACACATACAAGAGACTAGATTAAGTCTAACTCCACATAAACACACCCCAAGTTTATCTCAATTACTCAATAACAGTTACTATGCCAAGACCATTAAATTCAGTTCTAAGTGTAATCCCTATCATTCATATTTATAACTATCATATTCAGTTCTAGGTGTAATCCCTATCATTCATATTTATAACTATCATACTATTGGTTGTTTAGCAGACAATTCGATAACACTTAAATCAAGCACCATACTTTGTTTCATTCACCTTTAGCATCTATTACACCTTAATATTAGTCATATTACCTTATATTGAGTTTTATCTTAAACAATACCATCGCTACTCGCTACTCGCTACTCCTAACTTCCACTCCGCACTTCATATCAAGACAAAGAGCACTTACAATCAAGAACACATACAAGTAGATTTTATCACTCACACAATTCCTCTCAACTGTTAGTTACATTAGATCGGGTTATTAGTAAAAATAACACGTAATCTTTCCACTACCTTCGCGTTAGTCTTAGCAAGTCTTATGATGACATAATAATAACTACATATAATTCATTATACATGCATCCCTTTTTACGTATTCTAGGTGTTATCCATTCAAACACCATGGTCGAACGCCTGATCATGCTCTCTCCCACGAATTCTATATAGTATCTACATTTAACTAATCAAAGTCTAACACAAGTAAACCATACATACCTTGACACTAAGCCATAGAATCCATATAGCTTTGTTTCTAGCTCCTGATCCATAGCTTCTAACGGAGAATCCGTGAGGAGGGCTGTGGAATCGCATTACTTTGAGAGATTTTCCTCTCCATTCTTGGTGTTCTAACTTAGAAATAATCCTAGGGGCATTTTTAGGAGAGAACCCTCTGTTTTGTGAGAGTTGAATTTGGAAACCAATTAAAGTTTAGGATTTTAGTTCGCGTGCTTCACTGCAACGAGCTTGCTATAGAAGACATCGGACCGCTATGACAGACTCGCCTGGTTGACCTCACTTTATTTCGTCTCTATTTTATTCCACCTTTATTAAACAATAACAATTGTTATCCCAAAGCGTATGCCCTCAGTGTTAAATTTGATTTTTGTTGTTTAAAGTTTTTTTTCTATAAATCATATTTTATTATTAGTGTACTGATATTTATACTTTATGTTATCATTATTTTCATGTTGTAGTTATATTTTCTAAAATATATAAGTAAATAAAGCAACTCTCATAAAAAATGACTGATATAACTGGCTAAGTTAGGGATGGGGAAACAGTTACGTATAGACCATGACATGATGTGGTAGAAAAAAGAGAAATAACATAAATAAATAATATTGAAAAATAAAAACAAAGATATTAAAAGACAAAAAGCACTGCACCAAAGTCAATGAAACCAAAAAAGGGGGAAAAAGAAAAGGTGAAAAGGGTGAATCAATTGTAGTGTTTTAGGAGGGTGTAATCACTATTTCTCAAATATGTATCATACCCATTCCCAAGCCTACATTACAAACTTAGAAAGTTCTTATGTGATATCGATCGAGCATTCCAAAGATAGTTACATTTTAAAAACTAAAGGCAAGTCTATGGTATCTGTATGTGTAGCATATGAATTTCTTTGTAAGTATTGAGTGATTTTTATTCTCCTTAGTCTTTTATCACATTTTTTTCATTGTATATATGTGTATTATTTTGGGACAATTTTTTATCTATCTGAAGGCACTTGAATTAAAATAGCTAAATAAATTAACTTCCTGAACAGAATCACTTATGTGCGTCTATTGAGCTGATAAAGTATAATGTCATAGATCAAGGTTTCAATGTTAAGTCATAGTGATAAGGAGTGTGTCAATGTGCTTGAAAATGGAAATTGAGGGGTTGGTCATGTTTGAAAGTGAATGCCTGGAGTGACTTACACTCTGTTTGGAGGGTTGTTACATATTATTTCATAAGGTATAGTATTGTATTGTATTGTATTGTGTTGTATGATATCGTACTATATTATTTTAATGAATATAATATTTATATAAATTGTATCATTTTCCATCGTTACATAATCTCACATATCAATAATTTGAAGGATAAAAGCAGGGTACGAGTAGTGCTACTATAAAAGGTAGAATAAAGAACAAAATGGAATTATTAAATAATAAATAAAGGTAAAATAAGAAAAATATAAGATAACAACGTGATTCCGTCAAATCGGTCGTTACATAAAATAAATTTTTTTGTCATTACCTAATGATGGAACTTAACGATACGAAATAATATAATTTAAGTAATAATCAAAACAAACATGGTATTTAAACTAACAATACCATGGGTAACAACCAATCCAAACATATTGTTACTAAAACCATTATACACAGCTTGCTTTGTGATACTTAGACTTAGAGATAGTAGAATATTTTGTGTTAATTGCTTGAGTATGCAAAGGCTTTAAGTTGGGGTGTTGATGTGCCGTGAAATTATGACACATCTAATATTTTTTACTTATATTTTCAACGTATTTTTGCATGTTTTTCTATGTTTCTAATGTCAGAATATTATTTTGTAGGTGTTTGATGTCAAATTGGCTAGAATAAAAAAAACTAAGAAAATACCCAGATTTGGAAAATTCATGAGTCGTATGTCTGAGGTACGAGTTGTGGTTGCTGGAATGGAAAAGTATTGAGGCTTGGACCAATAGATTTTAGGTGTTAACCAAGATACGAACCTGGTCACGATCATAGAATTCATTCGCGGATCATAGATCTTGGCGTGGAAAAAAAAGTCACTTTCCAAAAGCTCAAATTTGGAAGATGCTCAAGCACGATAGAAAATACGAACCGTGTGTCACATTCACGATCGTAGATCTGGGGATGGCAACATAGTGAAAGCAAGTTACAAAAGGTCTCAGGTCCATAGATTGTTTTACGGTGGAGGTCTAGTAACCATAGAAAGAATTCCACGATAAAGTAGAAGAAGTTTCACAGATTGTAATATCTATTTTACAGTTCGAGGATTGTATTGCGGGTAATTGAAAGTTTTAAAATTTCTAGTTTGTGGGCCAATATAAGTACTTTTTGTAGGATTGATGTAAAAAGTTAGACATAATTTCATAGTGTATTGCATAGAAGAATATTTCTCTTTGTAGTTACTCATTTTTGTAGAGTTCTACGAAACAATCTTGAATTCTTTCATTTTTAATCTTGAGTAAGTAATTATGTTGTCTTCATCAATTTCTGATTGTTTTTCTTGCATTATGATTAGCTAAATCTTCTACTAAAGTTGTGGATCCAATATGGGTGTAGTGTTCATAGGGTTTTCGTGATTGCATCATTTTGGAGTTTTAGTATATCAAGTTATTTCTCATTTTCTTTGTTGGTTGGTGGTTGCAAATATTAATCCATGTCATAATATTCTAGTTTTGTTTGAGAAAGTGGACTAGGGTTTGGTAAAAAAAGTGAGCAAAACCTTGAGTCACTAACCCTCATTTAATAGATTCTCTTAAACATAAGTTGAATTTACTTAGCATATATGATAAGATCTCGATTAGGGAGACTAATCGAAATCCAAATGCGAAAATTAAATAAGCAAACGATATGTGGATTATAGCCTATTATCCAAGTTTATGGGCAACAATGGACTTTATACCTTCACCTCCCAATTGAACTTGTTTAACAAACAATAACCCCTCAATAAAACCAAGAGACAAACAAATGAATCCACAAATGGATGACTCTATGATTAATTAAGCAAAGAAGTTGACAAGCAATTAAAGGAATCCACCCCTAATCACTCAACTAAACTAGTAGGAATCCACCCAATAGTACTATTAAGAATCCACCCAATAGATTTCTACAACTAGATTAGCTAATTGGGAATCCACCCAAGACTACAAACTAGAGTATCAACTAGAAGCTTTCAAAACAATTCAATATTCATCAAAAACCTGATTAGCTAAGGGAAGGAAACCCCTATTTATAGCTATTACATAAAGGCCCAAAAGTGACCTTGAAAGATATCCCAACATGGGCCCAACGCACGGGTTATGCATTTGAGGTATGATTCGCACATCCAGGAGTGCCCAACGCATCAACACGTCACATCTCCTAAGCAGAAGTAGTTTTGCAGCCTTGTGCGGAGCTTGTGCAAAATGCACCATGCTATGTGCGTGTCGCACCATCAAACAGAATCGTTGGCAGCCTCGTCTTCCCATGCGATCATCCATAAGTTGTAGATCCTTGATCTACATTCTTCTATGGTCTCCAAAGCCTCTTTCTTCATGAATATAGCTTGTAAGGCTTGGAACTCTTTGACTTGCTTCATTTGGGGTGTATTGAGGCTCCTCCAAGCTTCCTTTTGTGCTCCAAGGGTGGGTGTGGCTTGGATTCTCTTGTCTAGACCTTGAAGTATAGGTCTAGCATGATTGTCATTGGGCGATATCATATCAATATATTGATCACTCTTATCTAAATAACTCGTATAGATTTAGAAATATCAAATTGAGATAAATCGTTCAAATCCTGAGAAATATCGAGTAATGGTGTACATGTTAAGTGCATATCAAGACAACCTAATTATCTTTAACTGCATGAAAACCTAGAACGTTGCATTTCATTAAAGGAAGACACAATATTAGTTCTTTAGTCACATATATTTTATCAGTAATTAATTTCATAAATTTTAGTTATTAATTCACAACCAATATTCTTTATATTCATGGGTAGAAATTAGTCTGTCAGTCAAGTATTTGTTCGATATGTACCTTTTCTCACCTATTCCCTGTGGAATTCGATCCTAACTTTGTTAGGTTACTATATTTTCATACAACCGTGTTATATCACTTGTTAGGTGTAATTTTTAGCGTATCATACAGTCTCTGATTTTGAAGTACTGAATATTAGTCCTCCTATTGAAGTACCTTTCAACTCTTTGCTTTTGGGCCACCATTTGGACTAAGGCCAAATCTCATTGTTCCTTAAGTAAGTTTAAATCGACTGCCATGGCTTAATTATTGGCTTCCTAAGTGGCCTGGAGAAACATTAAGCTTCGTTCGCCAATTTTGACTGGTATCAAAGCCTCAGCACTGTAAAACAAGACAGAACGGCATCTCCCCAGTACTGGACTTAGTCGTTGTTCAGTACACCTAAAGCACTCCGAGAAATTTTTCAAGCCATCTTTCTTTAGCCTATTCTAACATCGTTTTAATATTATGGATCAACACCTTATTGGTTGACTTGGTTTTCCCATTAGCACTTAGGCAATACGGGGAAGAAGTAATTTTTTTAATCTTTAACTCGTCGAAGAACTTTATTACTTTTGAACCAATGAACTGAGGTCCGTTATCACATATGATTTCCTTTGGGATCCCTAATCGGCATATGATGTGATTCTTGATGAAGTCTATCACTTCTCCTTTCTATATCTTCTCAAAAGCACCTATGTTATTTTATGTTTCCACCTATGTACCAAAGAACTAGGTTCTTCAGCAACTATGCAAGAAGTAAGTGTAGAATAAAGTAAATCAAAACAAGAATTTTACGTGAAAAAACTCTTCTCCCAAGAGCAAAAAACCATGGCTCTCTCAATCTCAAATTACCACTAAGTTTGAGTTACAAGTTTTAGGTTGCAACCAACTAAGGAGCTATCCACGATAGAACCTTTCCCCCTATACAATACACCTGATTGTAGCTAAATTCTTCAGTGAGTCTACCAAGTCAAGGAAGCCCTTACAACAAGAAACAACCTGATACAAATCACTATGAATGTAAAGGTTTAAAATTTATAGCTTAGTGAATGTAAGTGGACAACAACTATTTTGAATAATACTTGATAGGAATAAGTTCTTTGTATTCTTGTTAGTTGACTCTCTCACAAATGAACAAACTTGATCTTTCTATTATGTGCTCTCTTTGTGTGGATGTCTTCAATAGAATCAATTAGACGCTTTGCATAAAAGTATATGGTTGCTTCCTGTTCTCTTAATTCAATATGGATTGGATCAAGAATCTAAGATTCTAATCTAAGTTTGACTAGGTTCTTCCTTCACGCGTTTGACCTCTATTATGCTCTTCTATTTCCAGAGTTTCTCCATGTATCCAAATATGGTCATGTTTCCATATTTTTCTTGTCCATTGCATTTTTTGGATTAGCCGTAATCCTAATTCTCAAGAAATCCTTCTTCACTTCTTGGAATATATTTTGCCTCTATCAACAGTCTTCTCCCTACTATTGTGAAGGATCTAGTTCCTTCACTTCTCCACAATGTACTCTTGATATGCAGCTCTTGTAAAAGACATATTAAGGAACTAAATTTTCAGTAGTTCATTTTCATAATCACTACCACCCTTATCTGAGACATGTATGAGATATGGTTCTTGTATGATTTATTATATTTTTTAAATCATTTGTTAATAATAAAAACTTCATAGTAGTCCATCACATATCTCTCTAGCTCATATAGCTCTTCATAACTCATGTAGCTCTAAGCTCATGGACCTTAGCTCAACAACCTGCTTCAACCACTTAGAAAAATAGTCCATCAAAACTAAATGAAATCTTATCTCATCTAGAGCTTGTGGTAAAGGTCCCACGATATCTTTTCCCTACTTCATGAACGGTCATGGTGAGATGACTGAATGAAGGGGTTCAGCCTGTTGATGAACCATCCAAGCATAGCGTTAGCATTTGTTACATTTTTGCATGAAGGCTTTTGTGTCCTGTATCATTTGGAACTAGTAGTATATGGCCCTCATCAATTTCTGCATTAGCAGTTCACTTCCAGAATGATTGTCATAGCCTCCTTCATGTACTTCTCTCATTATGTAATCAGTCTTGCCTGGTTCTAGACACTTAGCTAATGGACCGTGGAAAGAACTTCTATATATTTGCCCCTCGACCAAGCATTACCTTGTTTTCATCCGATAAAGTGTTAATCTACAAATAATTAATAATTTCTTTTCACTAGACCTAAATTAAATTCGTAGAATAACCTCATTCTAACTCAAATCTAGAGTCAAATAGAGTAAGTGTACGATTGAGCTCAGGCCTAATTATGTCATATTTGTTGATGACCCAGGTTATCTAGGGCAACTGCCTCGGCCTTCTCTTCTCGTGGTATTTTGAGTTACTTTCCACTCTTTTAACTAAAATAGTAGGGTCTTGACTTTGGTAAGATATCTCAGAGACTGCTCCTCTTTGGCTTCGTATATCCCGTGAAACTAGTTGACCACCAATTGGGAGTCACTCTTTAATTCCACTATCTCAAACTCGTGTCCACAAGCAAGTTGAAGACCTGCAATCACAGCCTCACAGTTGGCTTCATTGTTAGTCAAAGGAACACATTTTATAGTTTGTCTTATTGTTTCCTCGGATGGAGTATTGAGAACTATGCCAAGATCGGTTCCTTTCGCTTTGGAGGCATTGTGCGTGTACTGGTTCCATACCCCGGCTATAGTTTTGAAAGCTAATATGGCTTCATTCTCCGCATCTAGTAACATTCTTGAATTGAAGTCAGCCAAAATATTGGCTAAAAATTTGCGACTTAATGGCAATTAGGGGTCGGTATGCAATATCATATTTGCTCAACTTGATTTCCCATTTGACTAGTCGCCCTAAGAGTTCCAGCTTGCACAAGGGGAAAGTACAAACTACACATATAGGATGACACTAGAAATATGGCCGAAGCTTCCAAGCGGCGACCACAAAAGCTAAGGCTAACTTTTTCAAGTAAGGTATCAAGCTTCAATATTTGATAAAGTTGTACCAACATCATATACATGAGATTTCATACCACTTTCTTCCCAATTAAGATGGCATTTTTTGCCACTTGGGACATGACTAAGTATAACAAAAGTTGCTCCTCTCTTTTTGGTTTTGACAATGGGAGAGGATTCAACAAGTACTTTTTAAGGTCCATCAAGGCTTATTGGCATTCCGGTGTTTATTCAAAATCATTCTTCTTTTTAGAAAAAAAAAAACTTAGGGCACTCCAAAGACCTTGTATGAACCTACAAAGAGCCCGCCAACCCACCGGTCAGTCTTTGCACCGCTTTCATACCTGTGAGAACATATGCAATCTCCTCAAAGGCTTTGATTCTTATCTGGTTTCACCTAGTTTTCTCTGTTTGAAACAAGGACCCAAGGAACTTACCAGAGCCAACTCCGAAAGCACACATCTCTGGGTTGAGCTTCACATTGTACTTCCTTAAAATGTCAACAGGTTATGGAATGGTTCTTTCTCCATGCACTTGGCCACTATTAGCAAATTTGGAGAGAAAGAATGAGGGAATAAATAAAAATGAGAATTAATTTTAGAGATGAAACAAGTGTACCAAACGTCTGCATAAAAGCAGATGATTATAATCGTAAGCCGTAAATAAATGTTGAAACTTGAAGTTTGAAACTTACTACAAATATTTAACCAATTCACACCAAAAACTTTATAACAAGGATGATTAGCAAATTTAGAGAGAGAGAGAGAGAGCGCTAGTACTGAGCCTTACCGGTCGGGGAAAAAAAGAAAAGTCTCATCCCCATTCCCTACCCCTCACCTCCCCCCCCCCCAACCACCACCACTACCTAAACCAAGATGGTCTGGGACCGAATCGAGCCAAAATCAGCCCGCACATTCTCGTCCATGTCCCCTATATCTTCCTTTTCGGCTTTGTTCATTATGAAGGGAGATCAAATAAGGAAAAAAATTTGTTTTATAGAATCATTGGAGGGAGAACTTATCATGTTCCTCGTTGTAGTTTCTTTTTGGTGTGATTGTTTTGATTTTTACTTAAAAAGTTGAAACATAATGTATGCTGATCAGTAAAAGAAAAGGATTTCAGGAGGTTTTAGCTGAAAGAAAGTAATTTCTTGCTTAACTATCCTATTCGTAGGTGGGGTGACAATGTGGGGGGGGGGGGGGGCAGGGGGCTTGCAGCGCAGAGCGAGTTTACCTTTATGCGAGCCAGGGCAGGATGGGTTGAAATGATATTATTGAAAATCTAATGCAGGGAGGGGCGGAGCACGGGTTTCTCCAACCAATTTTATTGAGATCACTGTACATGGTTCTTTTCGTCTTTATGCTCTAATATTCAGTTGCAACACATTTCTCTATTTCATCTTCTTTTTTTTCGTTTTTCATTTTTAGATTTTCTATTAAGCTACAATTCTCTCATATTACTAGAATCCTATTGGAATGTTACAGTAATAACATTGACAACCTCTTCCATAATATATGCAGGAATAACCATTTCTGAAGATCACTAGTATTTTTTTTGGTTTAGTTTCCCGAACAACTTTAAGAGAACTGGAAGTATATTAATGTTAAATTGTGGACTTTGTATAATCTATGTTCTAACATTATCAACGGTAGTCTTGTATAGTTTCACTCTATATCATATTTAATAAGTAAATTTCACTCACCCAAAAAGAAATTTATAAAATTGTCAACAAGGTAAGGAAAATGGACTCTCAAATAAATAAAGATTCGAGTCATTTAGGAAACTGAAAATAGAATAAATGCTATATTAAACTTGTGTGTTTAGCGAAGCAAAAAGATGGGGAAAAAACAAAATTTGAAAATCCTGCGGGACGGGTCTTTGCGGGGCGGATGCAAGGCCGGCTGAAAATGGAAAAAATGCTACGTGGGACGGGGCAGGGCGGGTTGAAATTTTTGCGGGTTAAGCCTCAACCGCCCCGCACCATTGCTATCCCTAGTGGAAAAGAACCCAGTATTGCCGCTCTCTACGTAGGGGAAGGGAATCTATTCAACATTCAAAGATGGACAAACATTTTGAAAAGTTTGGGTTGATAAAATATGGCATGGTTATAATTCTATGCACGCCTACCTTGATTGCATTCTTCACTGAAGTCTATAACACTTGCTAATGTTGTATGCTTTGCTTCAAATGCTTCTTCACTTACTCTCAAAAAACGAGACATTACTGATCAAGTACCTTTGGCGAGTAAATCCAATGGACTCCCATCAACTAGTACACCATCCACTCTTCCAGCATAAAATCGTCACATGGAATAGAGAAACTCACTCACTCACTCTTTATACCCTCAAAAAGCACGCCTTCAAGCAACAATCTTTACCATAAGACCCAACAAAATCTGAACATGCGGTCACTTTGACAATCTGGTTGATAGTGGGGTGGCATCAAATTCCAAGAGTGAATTATGAAGTTTCAGGTGAGTGATGTCATTTTTAGTGAGGGTATACGTAAACAAGATGAAAACAACAAAAATCAAAAAGTTCGGCCATGGCGTGAACTTCGGGGCTGGTTATCAATAATGGGAAGAAGCTATTCAATCAATCTTTGTTTTGGGACGAAAGCATATGAGCAGCAGTGATTGGCCTGTTAATTATTAACCTTACCGCTAAGGGGGTGTTCAATATGGAGATTTCCAATTATCCTATGTTCGGTTGGTCAAAAATTTTGGAAAACATTTTCTCTATGACAAGTTCCTTAAAATAAAGAAAAGGACTTCCCTAGTGGAAATAAAAAAGCAAGTTCCACAACATTACACACACACCTCGTCTTCACCTCAACCCCTATATACAATAATTGTATGACCTAACACAAGGATATCAGGAGAAGCATGGTTATGACGTGCATACAACACACACAGCTCACAAGACCAATTAACTACAGCTCAGTACTAAGGTAAAACAAAATATTCAGAGTAGGAAAACAGAGACTCAACTACAGCTTCTCCTATCACTCCAGTTTGGATGGGAAGGTTACACTGAATAAATTTAAGCTATCATTCCAGAAAAACAATTTAAACTGTTATGATAGATATCAGTTCATCCATTTTTATCCATTTATCCAATTTTATGAAATATGTATTTCCTTTCAACGGATAAGATATGTACTCTCTTTGCACCTTTCCGATGTGAATAAGAAAGAAGACCTAAGCAATTACAAACATGGCACAATAATCTAACAGCTAATATTATGTCTCTTGCCGGACATCCAAAAGGATTTCATAGTACATTCGTCTGAATAAAAACAAATGATGCAGATGTTCTCCCTTTGCCTCCATTGTCCATTGAAGCATAAAAAGTCTTACCTTCCTTTACATGCCCCTTCCACTCCTCTAGAATCCTTGAGAAAACCTTTCTACTTATGTTACCTTCCTTTACACATCCCTTCCACTCTAGAATCCTTGAGAAAACCTTTATGCTTATGTTTATGATACTAAACAATTTAAGCTTCTTCCAAATGATATGGGAGGTGAAGGGAAGGTTGCACCTCGGTTAAAAAAAAAAAAAGACCTAGTTGTTCTCCCTTTGCTTCCCCGAGTTATCTCATCCCCATTGTCCATTAAAGCATAACAAGTCTCACTTGTTACATGCTCCTTTCCATTTGTCTAGAATCCTTGAAAAAACCTTTATGCTTATGATATTAAACAATTTAGCTTCCTCAGAATTTATTTATTCAATCAGGCAGCTTCAGAATTATATGGGAGGTAAAGGGAAGGTTGCAGCTCAGATAGAAGTGGTATTGTAACGCCTCGGAAAATTTTAAATAAAGTTTAATATTTTAAACGAGTATAACTCCTAATTTATAAAGAGTTATGTGGTACACATATTTTAAGGAGAATTGGAGTGCATATATATGATGGTATAATATATATATTACTATCTAATAAAAGGGAAGAAGCAGGCAGCATGGCGTCAACATGCCTGCTTCTGCTGCCTGCTTCTTCATTTGTGGGCTCGATCTTCGTTTTAATTTATTTATCCTTTTTTTAAGTCTATTATATATTTAAAAATACGCAAAAAGATAAATCACAATAACTAACAATTTTAAATATTTGAAAGACATAAAAAAATTAGTCGACTCTCCAAAATTTTATCAGTGCCACATAAATTGAGATAAAGAAAGTAACATATATTATTTAAAAATGATGTAAAAAGTGTTATAAATCACAATGATTAATAATTTAAAATATGTAAAAAACATAAAAATTTAATTGACTCTAAATTTTTTCGATGTCACATAAATTAGAGTAGAGAGAGTAACATATTATTTGAAAATTACGAAAAAACGACTATAAATCACAATAACTAACAACTTAAAATTGTTTGCTTATTCGTACTTATTAGATAGTAATAATATAAACAAATTGGGGTGACTCTCCAAATTGTATCGGTGCCACATAAATTGGGACAAAGAGGAAAACATATATTATCTGAAAATTTTGTAAAAAAAAAAAGTATTATAATTCACAATAATCAACAACTTAAGATATTTAAAAATTGCCAAAAAAATTTTTATAGACTCCAAATTTAATGTGTTATATAAATTGAAATAGAAAAAGTAACATATATTGGGCCCGTGCCTCGCGCAAGCTTAATTTTATTTTGAACTTCAATTTTTAGGTAATAATTTGAATCAATAAAATTATGAAAAAAAAAACATTTTAAATATTTAGCATAGTATTACGGGCTCCTCAATAACTAGTATATAATATATATATATATATATATATATATATTATATGTAATTATGGAACTCATATATCCACATTGAACTCATCCCATATGGTATAAGCAATGCAAGAAGTAATCCTGATATACACAAGCACACACCAACATGCATGGAATAATGAGATAACAATCAGCCGGACAGGATTAAAAGATTGGCATAACATATCAAACTAAACCTAGGTGAAGAATCAAAAAGCATGAAGATAATCTCTACGAGGTTCTAAAGGGGGGGGGGGGGGGGGGGGGGGGGGGGGGGGGGGGGTTGTAAAAGGTTCACTTCTACAGTCCTATATGGATTTCAAGTACAGTATGATGCACCAGTATTGTCTTAACTGCTGATACAAACGCATAAAAATGAACAGGAACTCAGATCATCATGAAAAGCAAATCACATTCTGGAGAGAAATCAAGCTGCCAGCCACAGAAAGTAAATCAGCACGCAATACAATGAGACCTAAATAAGATTTAAGTTATATTTAAGGCTAAATGCTCCAGCCCTTGGGCACTCTACTATCTAAGGCAGCCAATTTAGGATGGTAACACATCACCTGTATTGGAGATCCACGTATGGAGCTGCACAAGTCTGCTCAACGAGGTCATCTAATGAAAAATATAATGATCTATCAATTAACCAGCAAGCGAACTTAGAAACAACATCATAGAAGGGAAACTTCGGAAACCTTCATGATAAGGTAAAAAGAAAAAATATAAATAATCGGATCAGTTAATGCACTAAACCTGGTATTTGGTCCAAGTGTAACATCACTTGAATTCGTCTTTCAAGCAAAACAGTCTAAAATAAAAATTACAATCTCGTATATTCATAAAGGACCAAAAAATACGAACACCTGTCAAGACTATACTGAGCCACTAAAAGAAAATTTCCAGTGGATTAGGAATCAACACATTCCCAGGAAAGGGAAGGCAATTATTACCAGAAGGTTTAGCAGGTAGGTCAGCATAAAGTTGAAGTCAAGACACTAGCTCAGGAAACCCTCTTTTATGCAATTCAGCTGCCAGAGGTAAAGATAGACTACATTAAATATCCATAAACAACACATCCACAATAAACATTTAGTTCTAGATTGATAAAGCAAGCTGAAAGAAAAGGACTATTAGGACAAGAATAACAGCTTAATAATGTCCAAAAGAAGCAAGAATCTTAATGACTGATGCCCTTTTTTGCTCTAAGAGATTCAAGAGCCTTCTCCCGCAGCTCAATCTCAAGTCTTTTCTGCAAGGATTCTGACTCCTCGATCTCATGTCCCTGTTGATCCTCCTTCCTCAGATGTTCATCATCAGAAGCACGACTATCAGGATTCCTCTCTGTATATGAAGGCGAATTAGCTGACTTCGATTTTAGTTTCTGGGAACGTCTTTCTTCCTTTCTGCGCCGCCTCTCCTCCCGTCGGCGACGCTTCCCCTCTTTCTTCAATCTTCTCTCCTCTTTCCTCCTCCTTTTAGCCTCCTTCCTATCCTCCTCAACATCAGAATCAAAACTATCATCTGACGTTGACTCATATCTGTCAGATCTCTTATGCTTTCTTTTCTCCTTAACTTTAGCTCTACGCTTTTCACTTTCCTCAAAACCAGAACCCGCATTACTAGTTCGATCATTCTGCTCAACTTTCCTTGATGAAGTGAGGGGAGTTTCTGACTCAACATATAGCTCTTTGCCCTTGGTATTGTTTGTGTGAGACAGGTTTTCCTTATCTGCTATGAAATTCTCCCCGTCATATGATTCCTTTAACCTCTTAACTGAATGAGTGTGTCTATGAGTTGATGGTGACTTTTGTTTATCCAGTTCCTTTGTGTGCTCCATCCTTCCTGAAAATTTTTCACTGAGATGCAAATATACACAAGCATTATGTCAGAATACAGGCAGAGCCTCTTTTACTAGCTCTACAAATATAAAACATGCAGGAATATTCATTTAAAGCTGCCAAAATGCAGAAAAGCAATTGTAAGCAAACCTCTTAATCACTTCATTTTGCTGTCTCGACTCCAAGCGATCTGAACAGCTACGAATTTCAGAAAATTCTTTCTCCTCCCACCCCTTTCCAAGATCTTTATATGGATCGGGTGTTGTGGGAATTTTTCTTGAAGACCTACGTTTATGCTCAAAATCCTCCCTGAACCACAGCAATCCAGCAAAAGAAAAAAGGAAAAAAGAATATATTACTCAAAAATATCCATGGACAAGATAACTTCTTAGATTCTCAATGATGCATTCTTCATTACTAACCTTGAATGGTTCATTTCTTTCTCATCTGCAATTTTCTCAGAAATGTCAGAACTAACTTTGTGCTCTCTCAATTTACTTGGAATAGGGCTGTCAGTGTCAATTGTCTTTCTCTCCCTCCGGTTCAAAGTACTCCTTGGCCTTTAGCAATGAAATTAAAACACTAAGATTCAAAGAACAAATTCATGAAGCACTAGCAAAACTACAGTATTATTAAGGAAATCATATACCCTCTATCTTCACTAGGACTCCTTTCCCTTTTGGTTGGTGGAGATTCTGAGTCAGATCTGGAGCGACATGGAGATTCTGGAACAGATGGTGACCGGCTTAGCTGAGGCAGCAAAGGCAGCTCTTTTTCTCGTGAATCCTTACGGTCATATACATTCTTCTGTGGTGACCTAGAAGTAATAGGATGTCTACGTTCCAAAGATCTGGATCCTTTATGGGCCTCAGTTTTTACTGGAGAGGCATGTTGAACAGGGGAGTATTTCTCACGGCTCCTATAATAATGTAACAGTATCAAGCATAGCAAGATATAAGAACTCCATGCATCAAAAATTTGTGCACTCTATCTATGAGGCAAAGCTATCCAGTATTTTCAATTATCAAAGACCAACACAAGACAAGCTTAAGCATAAAAGGCAGCTAACAATACTGGGTTAGCTAGCATAACAACAAGCATCAATAACAAATTTCTAAGAAAGATGAGAGTTGATATGTGTCACTACCTTATCCTTCCCCGAGGAGATCGAACTGGTGATCTTTCATTCTTCGATATTCTCTTTCTAATTGGTGAAGGAAACCTGTGGTAAATGGGTGAGGGAGAAAGTGATTTTTGAGGTGAAAGAGACCTTCTGGCAGGGGTTAAGGATCTCTTCCTACCAGAAATTGAGGATTTTCGTTGAACTAGAAATGGAGAACTTCGCCGAGGACTCAATGGAGATCGGTGGTACCCCCGACTCACTAGAGAAGGGGACCTACGTTGCATTGGAGATGGTGTCCTGCGTCGAAGTGGTGATCGACGTCTAAAAGGTGACCTTGATCTATATCGCACTGGTGAGCGTCTACTTGGAGACTTTGACCTACACCACATAGGGGATCGTGATCTATGCCGAATGGGAGACCTCGATCTACGTCGAAGCGGAGACCTGGATCTACGTCGGAATGGAGAACGTCTTCGGTATCGTGCAAGAGAAGGTGACCTTCGACGTATTCGAGAGGTTGATCTTCGCATGTGCCTTGGTGGAGAATGGGATCGTCGAGGTGAATGTTTCCTATGAGGTGAAACAGAACACCTTGGTGGAGAGCGATATACACTTTCAGATGAAAGAGAGCGACCTCTCCTTTCTTCAGGAGATCCGGATGTACTTCGTGACCTGCGCCTTCCACTTTAAAAGATATCAATTCACAAGCAATCAGAAAGTAGGTGAAAGCAAAAGTAAAAGTAAAAAGCACATATAATCAATTATGAACAACAGGGGAAAAAATTCAAAAAATAAAGGATCTTAATGGAGAACATACCCAGAGTAACTCCTCGAATTGGAGAATGACTTGCTGATTGACCTTGATCTCCTGCACAATACCCAAAGAATTCAACAAGAATAGGAATGACTTCCTATTCTATGGGAAGGTAGGAAGCCACAAGAAGAACAAAAATTTATACCTGGGGGAGGGTAAATGATCTGCTGAACGTGGGGATTTAGAGACCCTGCACAACACAAAGGATATGGAGGATGAAATGAACCACACAGACAAGTACTACAATTATGTTTTCCAAGAGTGATAACATACAAAGGTCAAGTGTTAGAGAAGGTTATTTGCTATTAATTTATACAAACTAGTAACTCAGAGACAAAAGATCAATCAAGTTCTCTTACAGGGTGTGGCTGGATCATTTTCAGAATAAGAGAAGGTCAAGACACTATTAGCATAGAGTGAAGTAAATTCCCTAAAGTTTTATAAGCAAGAGAGCAGGGAAGTGAGCATACAAACTTTGAAGATAAAAAGTGCAACAAAGAGGAACAATCCCTCCCTTGCGGACTCTAACAAGAAAGACCACATCCCTCCCTCATCTGCTTCTAACTTTGCTCCATCCACCACAATGCCTTTACCCATACCTCAACCTCCCCCAGACCAGGTTAAAATAACCTTTGCTTCTTTGAATTTACCAGCATTAAATTTTATAGGAATAGAAACTTCATTACTACTCCATGTCCCTTTTTTTATGCCCTCTCTGTTTCATAAAACACTTCTTTCCATTGTATAGATAGGTAAATGCACTCTTGACTGACACTAGATGTGTTTCATGCGATAGTAGGGCCGTTGATCCATGCAGATCCCTCACTCATCATTATTAGTGTGGACTACGTAGGCGTTTGGCCATGAAAACCAAAAAAAAAATTCACTTTGGAATTTTCAAAGTTGGAGTTGGAGTTGGAGTTGCGTTTGGCCATAGTTTTTGCAATAAAATTTAAAATTTAAATATATTTTTTTAAAAAGCATAAAATATGATTTTAAAATGAAATATAATTTAAGTGGGGTTATTTTATGAAAATAAAAAATTTAGGATTTTTTCCGAAAAACAAATTTAAAAAGTGAAAATAGTGAAAACAAGTATTGGGCTGTTTTCTAAATCCCAAATACAACTTCAAGTTGTATTTGGTATTTTTACGGCCAAACAAAGATTTTTAAATAAAGTGAAATAGTTTTCCAGAATAAAGTGAAAACAATCCATGAAAATGGCTCCTACAATTACCCTAATGCTTTTGCACCTCAGCATTGTAAAGGATGTGCTTTTGCACCTCAGCAATGAATTTATGTTCACTTTTTTTTTTTTTGACAAAATTTATGTTCACTTATAATTTCTAAAATGGAATTTAAGTGCTCTTTATTAATAATAGCCCAACTGGAAACTATGTGCCTGGACACGACAACATCTCAACTGCCAAGCAGCCTCGGCAACACAATCATACTTCTGTGTCTATGTCCCTTAACCTCTCAATTATGTGTCCAAGGTTTCATTGACTATTTCACAGCTCAAACCTGTGACTAGGTCACGATTATGTGTCCAGGGTCTCAGTGGCTAATTCCAAGGCTCCACTTCAATAAATTATTTTACTTCAAAAAGAACTAATTGAAATCCTGACCTGTTTCTTACTCTTGAGCCGTTTCTCTCAACAGGGTCTAAATCATCCATCAAGCGCACCTGAAGCTGATGTTTCGGAGTTGGCTCCCGTGCAACATTTTTCTCTCTCGAATTGTTGCCATAATCATCCTACAGTAGAGTGAGGTAAAGGATATGAACCCAAATAATTGCAGAAGCAGGCTGATACCACGAAACACAAACAGATGTTGACAATGAAACCTCAACTTTAGATTAAAATAATAAAAGAACTCTTTCATGGAAACTATTTTAGTTACCATCTTCTTCCTTTTCTCTTGATCCAGCTCCCTATTCTCTCTCTCCTTTTTCTTCTGAATCTCGTTTGCAATTCGATCCATCTCAGCCTAGAACAAAAGGATGAAAAAGATTATCAGCAAGAGGTACCTAAAGACCACTGCCAAAGCGAAAAACAGAGAGAAACACCTTCTTGTTTCTCATTTCCTCTTCTTTGGCTTCTAGGAACTGTTGAGGAACACCACTCCCATTGTTCTGTGCGCTAAGTAGTAGTGCCCAAAGCTCTTTCATAAATTTGCCCGTGTTTCTCTCCATGAATCCAGTAAGCGAAATTTGAACCTCCTTACCATTAACTACCTGAAATCCATTAGCTGCACCAGTTTAACTTACTCCTTTTTGTTTAAATTGTTGATAAGTAAAGTCTGGGTGTTGATTATTAAAATCAGAACATTAACCATAACTTAATCAAATGAAGCAAAAAAGTATACAATGTGAACATGTACCTTTCGTTCAAGAAGGCTATAAATGAAATTGATAAGCACTTCATCTTCGAAACCAATAAGCTCAGTAACTCTCTTAGCAATCCATGGTTTCATTACATCCATCTTCACCTTTGTCATGTCCACCTATCATATTCACATAATCAAATAGGTATACCAACCTTATGATGTGTATTTCTATTCTAGTTTCCAGAAAATTCAAACAAAACTAACAACAAAATGAAGAAAGTCAGGTTTGCGGTCCATGGAGTCGTCACATCCATCTTAACTTTCCACATGTCCACCTAAACACATAATTCGTACATCAATCAAACAAAAAATCAGAAAGAGAAACTAGGACTAGCCTAAACGAACTCACTGGAGAGTAAACCCCAAAATATATACATATACATATAAAAGAAGAGGAAACAGACCATCAAATGTCATAAAAAATGCATATCGTATATCAATTGAAAAGGACGAACCAGATGTTCCAATTCAGGAGCGAACTTCTGAGATTTTAACAGCTTAGCTTGCTTATTAGAGAAGCGAGTGTCCTGCTCGGCAGACGTGCCCTAATCAAAAGAAACAAAAACTTTCAATCTAACTATCATTCATTAGCAAATAGGAACTTGAATCTAAAAAGAATTTGAGAATCAAGAGCAAAAATTACCCGGAAAAACCCGCCCGACATGTTTTAGGGTTTCTTGAGAAACAGATATTCTTCTCTATATTAATTTTTGATTGGAAGAGAGGTTTAGTTTTTGATTTGGAAGGGATATCTTTTTAGGACATGGCCACAAGAAGACGACCAAAAGATACATCAAGCGCCCACTGCCACCAAGCCAACTAGTGATTTTTGCACTCCATATATGCATATGGGCCTGCGGCCTACCTATGCCCGTAAGTAATAACATCATTTTTTTTAATTTAAGAAATAAATATTAATATCTCAATTTTATCATAAGACAAACCAAAAAATCACTTCACTACATAATAAAAGCAAGAATTTGTCAAAATCATAAGGTAAAATGAATCACTCTGTATCATCACTTGAAATAGGTACATTTACATTGTATTTGTAGGCTTCTAGACTCGTCAATGTCTTTTTTTGTATTAAATCTGCATCGTATTTCTTTAGCTCTAGCAAGCTCAAGTTTCCTCTTGAATCTCTAACATAAAAGGCATATGAACTTCTCCTTGAATCTTCTTTTGATGCCTTATGTTTATTGATTTTCACATATCGAGTAAGTAATAACTTTTATTACACTTTAGTTACTTTAAGTTTAGAAAAAAAGTTTTCCAACAAGATTTTATTGAAATATCTTTGAGTGATGATCTCTTAATTCTAATCAACATTTATTATGCGTGATTACCTGATTTATAACTTTGTTTGTTAACACACCTTCCTTATATTTGCTATGATATCTCTATCTTTAATATTATAATATAATAAAAGGAATAGCATGAATGTACGATTTTATGCTAGACCTTACTAGATGATGCAGCCATGTGAGAATGATTTTCTTTAGATAAAGTTCTTCCAAGTTAAACATGCAAAAAAAGAAATAAGATCAAATCACATTAGTTATTAATGATTGAATAAATAAATATGACATGGTTTCTTGGGTAGGACTAGTGCAGCACCAATATTTTGATGGTGATACACAATCTCATCTATTGATGTTGAACAACTCTTCACATAAAGAAAGATATCTTAAAAGGCAATTTTTTAATTCACATGTATTTAAAAAAATATTATTTAGTTGATTCTTATGTCTGATATAATTTCAGATTGTATACTAAAAGTGAGATCACTTCATAAATGTGCTTATTTTCTTTGACGAATTTCTATTAAGTGCACTTTCATTTCACTTGCCTTCAATTATTACATCAACTATAATTTATATTGTTTCATTGCATATAAAGTCTGCAGGTTTTCATACTAGAGTTGAGATGATCTCATTCTTAGATGTCATTATATTTGATGTTCTATTAAATCATTGTTTTTAAAAGTTTCATTCACACGTTTGAACCATCTGTTTTTCAATTTATCAAAATTGAATTTAACTTTTTTACTGTGTATAATGCTCATGAAAGCACTCCATAATATCGGTCTTGTCCTGAAATATCATCATAGTTTACTGAATTGTATAATTGACAAACTATGTATTTTTTTTATCTAAATTCAAGATCACTTTTTTTCGCAAGTTGATATAATTTATATCATAAAGTCCACTGTGTGATTTTCTCCGAAATAATTGAGCAAACATCTTATGCAAATGACATTTTTTGAAGCATTCAGAGTTGATAGTAAATGTATAGGAGGCACGACATGTTTGATCGATATTGCCCTACTTTCATAAGATAGTAATTTTTCTTTCTAAGCTTGCAATCTATTACTTGTCTTTCTAATAAATTTATTATAATATTTCTTCCTTCTTCTCACAATTCTAGTTATTCTTCTTCAACATTTTGTGTCATGTACAATTATAATTTTTCCTTCTCCCTTGAATTTGAGATTAAAAAATTTAGTATTTATTTTTCATCTTTGGATCAATTCATTATTCCTAACTTTTGTTTTTAGAATTGCTTTTTCATAAGTAATTATCTATTCGAATTAGCTTGTATTTAATGTAGTCTTTCCCAATTAGCTTGAGAAGGATTAACTTCAAACTGGACTTCATGAACTTTAGTCACCTTCTTCAAAGTTTTTATTTCTTAAAAAATATTTTCAAATGTCCTTTTGCTCTGTAGCATCAATGCATATTTCACCTTTTTGAGTCTATGGTGAAATATCACAAAAGAATTGGTCATAAATTTTATTTTCTTATTCTGCTCCAGAACATTTAGAAATACATTTGTAGCACCCAAAAATTTAGAAACTTGAATTATTTTTAATTTGAGTTATTGTAACAACTCATTGAAACATTAGAGGGGAATAGTGAGAGTCATTCTTGATAAGATGTTTTATCTTTAGTTTACAAAATAAGATTTGTAGTTTCAATTTTTTCAATACCCTATCTAGTCTTTTAATATGAACCCATTCTCTCAATTTTCATTATAAGTAAACTTGTTGATCATTTTAAATTTCAGATTCTTTAGGTTACAAGTTTGAATACAGGTTATAAAGTAACACTTTATTGTTAGTAATTGTCAATCCACTTAGCTCTTCTTTCTTTGTTATTATTACATTAAATTTTTGTGTTACTATGTCATGCCAGATGCGAAATCATATAGTGAATCTCATAACTTCAGTCTTTCACTTTGATTACACTTGTCATGACCCGATTTCTCGGTCATGATGGCACCTACAACTCCCTGTAGGCGAACCAATTTCTGTAGCCCGTAATGGTCAGTAATGGGCTACTATCTAACAAATGAATGAAAAAACAGTTTAAATAGCGGAAGCAAGAGCAATAAGTAAAGAAAGTGAACATCAGGAATATATATATAACATATATGCGGAAGCTAACCAAACTCAAAACCTGCTATCATAGTATAGTCAGATCTACATATAAGGAGTACAAAGGATCCAAAATAATATATACAGATGTCTCCGAGTAGTAATAGAGTACATGATACAAAAAATAACTAAAAGCTAAGCTCCGATCGTCAAGAGCTCACCCTCAGTCTGAAATATTCCTAAAACTGCTCCTCGCACGAGTCTCCAACGAGCTAACAATGATGGCCCACACTAGGATTTGCACCAGAAGATGCAGAGTGTAGTATGAGCATCAAATGCGAAGCAAAAGGTATCCAGTAGGTATCATAGGCCGACTGAGCACATATAAGATAAAAGAGCAGTAACAGACAGAATAGAAGCAAATAGTCACCAACATCAACGAAGAAGTACACAGAAACTAGCCTAGAGGGAAGACATTAGATTACAATATACAAGGCTAGCAAGTAAGTTATATTCACAACAGGCACAGGTGAAAGTAAGAAATGACGCACTTGGGGTCCTCGCAATAACAATATATATAAGAAGTTTAGAAGTGGGAAGTATACCGGTAACCTCAGGTAGACAGGGAAGGGAGAAGCAGAATAAATATAGTCGTGCTCGGAATAAGATTTAATAACCCAACTAAGCATACAAATCACCAAGTCAAGACACTAAAAATCTCTCAATATCCAACCTCATATACAACCATGTCATGGAATAATATCGTGATAGAGTAACAAGAGTCTACCTACAGTTTCCCGCCCGCCCATACAACCGAGAAACGCAAATAAGTGAAAACAAACCCTCCGGATGTCTATACAACCGGAGCGTACACTCAACAAACAGCAAACAAGGGTGGAGCCTCAAACAATGAATGATATGATGCATGATGATCTTTGGGTGGAACAGTAACTCTGTATGTACCTCCTCCGGCGCAGAACGGGCCCAGACCCTATACAATATCTCAATCTCAAAAACATCATCCGGAATAGGTCCGGATCCAAGCTGGAGACTCAAGTCTCAAACATGTATGCCCAGACTCTGTCCAGTCTAAAACAGTGGAAAAAGTCTCAAAAACCCCACCAAGAATGCCCAGGCATAACCGGGTCTAAAACAGCAGTAAAACATCTTTGATGCTCAGTCCGACAGAGTCTAATACCTTCTCAAATCAGTAAGAAAATCCATCTAGCACTACGACCCTGCCGAGTCTAGCAATGGTAGTAAAAACTGATGATAGAAACCATACTTAAATCTTCTACCCCAAGAAGATCCACAAATCAAGTCCAAATCATTTCCAAGTCATTTCCGTCGAAAACGGACCCCCGGGGCCATGCAAAATTTAGAAAATCAATACTAGTAGGCCCGAAGCCCAAATCGTAGTAAAATATGCGAAAATCCCTTTTATATGCATGGAAATGACATGATCAAACACAAATAGCCGCCCACCAGCTCATAATCAAGCTATCGGCCTTGCACATGCTCCAAAAGCTCTACAACACAGATAGCCAGCCTAATATCACGATAACGATGTCCGACACTCACGGACACTCCCGAATAGCCCACCATCTATGGTCCAGAGTCAAACAAGGCCACACATGACCACAAGGGTGATAATATCAGACTACGAAGAATACTACACACAACGGAGGAAAGAAATGAGGCAAACGTGGAAAAAGTAGTCAAGGTCTGTGGTGCCAATCTAGAAATCCCAACCCAAGGATGCCAATTAGTATTTTATCCGATATCTGTGAAGTCTAGGGAGTTTAAACGGTAATCTACCTGTCGTCCGATGACAAGCTGCTGGCACGACGATATACAATCCCGAATCGCTCTGAGAAGTCCCGAATGATAATCAAACTATCACAAACATAAATAACACATTAAAATGAGTCTAATGATACTCATATCGCAATAGCAATAGCCGGGCCAAAATTCGAGTCAAGCGAGCTTGCGGGGCCCACAACCCAAAATCGAAAATGAAAGTGCACAATATGATCGCCTTGACCATGGGAGTACTTGCCTGGAAAATCAAGGTAAATGGGCAAGGAATTCAAGCTAAAACAGCCCCTAGAAGTCAAGAACACAAAGAGGGAGTTTAAGGAATAAAACCGGAATTTAATCATGGATCACTTACCACAACTAGGGAATTATGCCAAGGATATGAATTGAATGAGTCCACAAAGCATGCAACTTCACACGAGAACAGATTCTACAAACAGTAACAAGCTTGAGAAGATGGCAACAATGGTGATTTTTAACAATGGAGAAGACAACATTGGAGAAGGAGGAAGACTCACTAAAACGCCAACGGATCAAGAATTATCTAGGTAACAATGAATTCTCAAAGGTTGAACTGATTAGAGCAATTTTTGTAGAGAGTTTTGGTGTTTTAGTGTAGAGGGAATGAAGAATGAAGGCTGGAAAAATGTAAGGAAAAATTTATATATTACTCAGGGGTCCTTCATAATGATCTCAATCTCATGATATCCCTATCAAGAATAGCTATCGGCTCTTCAACAAAGGATAAATTCTCATCTGACTAAACCGAATCCCAATGCAACACATGAGACTCATCTGGAATATATCAGCGCAACATCAAGACATGAAAAATAGGATGCACAGTTGAAAACATCGGAGGCAAAGCTAACATGTAGGCAACACTACCAACCCTCTATAGAATCTCAAACAACCCAATGAACTTGGGGCTAAGCTTTCCCCCCCGACCAAATTTCATCACGCCCTTCACGGGCGATACTCGAAGGAATACCAAGTCACCAACACTGAACTCCAAGGCATGAAGTCTACGGTCAGCGTAGCTCTTCTGCCTACTCGGGGCTGCTCTGAGTCTATCCTGAATCACATAAACTCGGTCTAAGAAATTTTAAAGTAAATCTGTACTCTGGGATCTAGACTTTAAGCCATCAAACTAACCAATCGGCGATTTGCAACGCCTACCATACAAAGCCTCAAAAGGTGCCATGTCGATGCTCGAATGAAAACTATTATTGTAAGCAAACTCGGCAAAAGGCACAAATTGATCCCAAGAACCTCCAATGTCAAGAACATAGGCCCAAAGCATGTCCTCCAGGACCTGAATAGTCCTCTCGGACTGGCCATCTGTCTGAGGGTGGAAAGCAGTACTAAGATGAACCTCTGTACCTAAATCTCGCTGAATCGCTCTCCAGAACTGAGATGTGAACTGAGTGCCACGGTCTGAAATGATAGAAGTCGGGACCCCTCGCAACCGAACAATCTCACGAAGGTAAATATGGGCTAACCTCTATGCACCGTAAGAAGTTTGAACGAACAAGAAATGTGTTTACTTAGTCAGCCTATCAACAATCACTCATATGGAATCAAATCCCCGAGATGTACGAGGTAAACCAACCACAAAATCCATAGTAATCCCTTCCCACTTCCACTCAGGAATGGGAAGTCGCTGCATCAAGCCACCAAGTCTCATGTGCTCAAACTTCACCTGCTGACAGTTCAAGCACTAAGATACAAACTCCGCTACATCCCGCTTTATATCACTCCACCAGTAAAATTGTCTCAAGTCTCTATACATCTTCGTTGCGCCAGGATGAATGGAGTATCTAGAACAATGCGTCTCGCAAAGTATCAACTGAACCAGAACTCCAACCCTCGGAACACAAAGACGACTGTCGAACCTCAAGATACCATCAGAACCCAATATAGCCCAACTGGCCTTACCCCGAACTACCTGATCACGAAGGTCACACAAACTCTAATCCTCAAACTGTCAGCTCTGAATCTAATCAACCAGAGTAGAACGAACCTTAATACTGGCAAGAACCCTGATAGGATCCGACAAGTCAAACCTAACCAAATGGTTAGCCAAGGACTGAATGTCCAAGGCCAATGGTCACTTAGAAATTGAAAGTGAAGCTAGGCTGCCCATACTCATCGCCTTCTGACTCAAGGCATCTGCTACCACGTTTGCCTTGCTCGGATGATATAGAATGGTGAAATCATAGTCCTTCAGTAGCTCAACCCATCTTCTCTTCCTTGAGTTCAGCTCTCACTGACTTGTAATGTACTGAAGACTATGGTGATCGGTGAATATCTCACAATGAACTCCATATAAGTAGTGCCTTCAGATCTTGAGCGCGAAGACTACCACCGCCAACTCCAAGTCATGAGTGGGGTAGTTGCGCTCGTGAACCTTCAACTGCCTCGATGCATATGCTATCACTCGACCCTGTTGCATCAACACACAACCAAGACTGACCCCAGAAGCATCACAATACACAGAGTAACTCTGACCCTCAACCGGCAAAGTCAATACAGGAGCTGAAGTCAACAAGGCCTTAAGCCTCTGGAAGCTATCCTCGCACTGATCTGACCACTAAAATAGAACATCCTTCCTAGTCAGCAAGGGTGATGCTATGGAAGAAAATCCCTCAATGAATCGCCTGTAGTACCCAGCTAACCCAACAACGTTGCAGACCTCAGTAGGAGCAGTAGGTCTAGGCCAATCATGAATCGCTGAAATCTTACCCGGATCAACTCTAATCCCATCCTTAGACACCACGTGCCCTAGGAATGCAACTGACTCAATCCAAAACTCACACTTTGAGAACTTTGCATAAAGACGATAATCTTTCAAAGTTTGGAGTATAATCCTCAAGTGTTGCTCATGATCCTCTCTACTCTGGGAGTATATCAGGATGTCGTCTATGAAGACTATCACAAACGAGTCCAAATACAAGCTAAGCACCCTGTGCATCAGATACATGAAAGTTGCAGGGGCATTAGTCGACCCAAAAGACATCACCAGGAACTCATAGTGGCCATAACGTGTCCTGAATGATGTCTTAGGGATGTCCTCCGCCCTAATCCTTAACTGGTGGTAGCCTGACCTCAAATCAATCTTCGAAAACACAACTGAACCTTGAAGCTGATAAAACAAGTCATCAATCTGGGGAATCGGATACCTATTCTTCACAGTCACCCTATTCAACTGTCGATAATCAATACACATCCGCATCGACCCATCCTTCTTCTTAACAAATAGAATAGGAGCACCTCAAGGCGACACACTCGGTCTAATAAATCCCTTAGCTAACAAGTCCTGGAGCTACTCCTTAAGCTCTCTCAACTCAGCAGGAGCCATACGGTAGAGAGAAATAGAAATAGGCCTGATGCCCGGTCTAACTCAATGGAGAAGTCTATATCTCTCTCAGGTGGAAGGCCTGGCAGGTCGGTAGGAAACACATCTAGAAAGTCTCTAACCACATGAACAGACTCAGGAGACGAAAGGTTAGCACTAGTATCTCGAACATATGCTAGATAGGCTAATCACCCGTGAGAAATTAACTTCCTAGCTTGAAGATAAGAGATGATCCCAGATGGTGCGTGGCTAACAGAACCCTGCCACACAACCGGGGATACACCAGGCACGGCTATGGTAACGGTCTTGACATAGCAATCCCAAATAGCATGGTGAGGGGACAACCGGTCCATGCCCAGTATCCCATCAAAGTCCAACACATCAAGAATCATCAAATCACCCTAAGTCTCTAAATCATCAACAGAAATCATACAAGATCTCACAATCCGATCTACAACTAAGGAATCTCCTACTGGGTCAAAACAGATACATGTGCAGATAATGGCTCACTAGCCAACCTCAAACAAGGCAGAAAGTAGGCAAATACATATGAACATGTAGATTCAGGATCAAATAAAACCATAGAAGATTGATGGCACACAAAGATCATACCTATAATCACAGCATCGGAGGCCTCTGCCTCCGGCCTCTTAGGGACCGCATAGAACTAACGATGACCTCCACCTGCCTGACCATCATCCCTACCACCTGCCCTGCCTTGTGGGCCACTACCTCTACCCTGACCATCACCTCCTCGAGCCGGTGGCTTAGCTGAGCGAATAGGCTGAGCCGGCTGAGCGGCAGGCTAAACTGTACCCTGCTGGGGTAATCTCTGGCATAATGACCAACCACACCATAAGCATAACAAGACTCTGATGACCTACTTTGTCGGGATGAACTAGCGAAACCCGTATGGCCACCACGGCCTGATGCCCCAGAATTTGTACCCCTCGATGGTTGACAACTGTGATCGTGCTGACGGCTTTAACCCTGCTCAAACTGAGAACCAGAAGCCTAGAGTGATGCCTGAACGGGTCGACTAGTCTGACCCTGATGCTATTGTGGCTAATAACCTTGGCCCCACTGGCCTGAACCCTTACCACCATAACGAGATCCACTATAGCTACCCTAATATCGAGGCCTCATATCTCTGGCCCTAATGTTACAACGACGCGAATCCTCTATCCTGTAATAGCCTGGAATGATCGACCACTAGCAACCAATATCTCTGCTGGCTCTCTAAACTCCCTCCGTAGCCCCCCAAACAAACTTACAGACTATGTCAGACTCGGTAGGCATAATCATGGCCCCAAATAGAGCAAGCTGATAGAACCGGGTCTCATACTCCGAGACGATCATAGCATCCTCAGTAAGTCTAGTGAACTCCTCTCTCCGATGCTCTTTGTCGCTCTGAGGTATGAACTTGGCCATGAAGGTCTCATAGAACTAGGACCAAGTCAAAGGAGGTGACGATGATGGTCTGCAAGCAACCTGGGCCCTCCACTATAACTTCGCTGGGCCCTCCAGCTGATATGTAGTATAGCCAACCCCGTGAGTCTCCAATAAACCCAAATGATGCAATATCTCCTCACATGTAGTAATGAAGTTATATGGGCCCTGCCCAGAAGTACCAGCAAACCTAAGAGGTGCCAATATCAAAAATCTATCCAACACCTTCTGCTCCGTCTCTGTCATAGCTGCGTAATAGGCTGCGCTCCTGAACTTGATGCACCCAGGGTTGCCCCCTGAGCGGATGTTTGTGCTGCCTCAGAAGGCCACTCTCCAATCATACCCACCAACTGTAACAGTAGACCCCGAATATCTAAAGACTAAGTTGAGGCTGAAGCTGGCACTGGAGTTGGTGGTACCTAGGCTGCCCTTGGTCCACATGCTGCTCAGGAGCAAACTCTGGCTTATAATCATACTCGAGCTCTCTCTAAACTCTAGCATCTCTAGCAGGTGACGCTGCTCGGAGACGTCCTCGACCCCTACCTATACAACCTCCCCGGCCCCTAGCTGGAGTCGGAGGCTCGTCTTTGCCTGACACCGATGATCTCGTACGAGCCATCTGCAGAAGAATAAATGAGAACAAGTGAGATTTTAAGAAACACCCAAAGATTACGCACGATACAGAAGCAAATAAGAGAGTCATATTTCCTAAAATATCACTATAACCTCCCGAAGATTGAGTACGGACATCTCTGCCCCGATCTGCAGGACTCTACTAGACATTGACTCCTATACTGATGATATTGGTGAACTTAGAGTTCTGATACCAAGCTGTCACGACCCAATTTCTTGATCATGAAAATGCACCTACAATCCCTCTGTAGGCGAACCAATTCCTGTAGCCCGAAATGGTCAGTAATAGACTACTATCTAATAAATGAGTGGAAGAACAATTTAAATAGCAGAAGCAAGGAAAATAAGTAAAGAAAGTGAACGTCAGGAATATATATATAACATATATGCCAAAGCTAACCAAATCCAAAACATGGTATCATAGATAAAGCCAGATCTACATATAAGGAGTACAAAGGATCCAAAATAATATATACAGATGTCTCCGAGTAGTAATAGAGTACATGATACAAAAATTAACTAAAAGCTAAGCTCCGGTCGTCAAGAGCTCACCCTCAGTCTGAAATATCCCCAAAAACAGCTCCTCACATGAGTCTCCAACGAGCTAACAATGATGGCCCACACTAGGATTTGCACCAGAAGATGCAGACTGTAGTATGAGCACCAAATGTGAAGCAAAAGGTACCCAGTAGGTATCATCGACCGACTGGGAACATATAAGATAAAGAGCAGTAACAAACAGAATAGAAGCAAATAGTCACCGACATCAATGAAGAAGTACATAGAAACTACCCCAGAGGAAAGACAACATATTACAACATACAAGGCTGGCAAGTAGGTTATATACACAACATACACATGTGAAAGTAAGAAATGACGCACATAGGGTCCTCGCAATAACAATATCTATAAAAAGTTTAGAAGTGGGCGGTATACCGGTAACCTCAGGTAGACAGGGAGGGAGAAGAAGAATAAATATAGTCATGCTCGGAACAAGATTTAATAACCCAACTAAGCATATAAATCACCAAGTCAAGACACTAACAATCTCTTAATATCCAACCTCATATACAACCATGTCATGGAATAATATCGTGATAGAGTAACAAGAGTCTACCTATAGTTCCCCGCCCGCCCATACAATCGAGAAACGCAAACAAGTGAAAACAAACCCTCCGGCTGTCTGTACAACCGGAGTGTACACTCAACAAACAACAAACAAGGGTGGAGCCTCAAACAATGAATGATATGATGCATGATGATCTCTGGGTGGAACAGTAACTCTGTATGTACCTCCTCTGGCGCCGAACGAGCCCAGCAGGTAGGTTCTATGAAAGGACAATTCCCATATACCTATACTCTGCCGTATACCCCTCATTCGGCACACGCAGCCCAAGGCCCTTAGTCCGGAATGGCAAGGTCCATGAAGGTCCTAGACCCATACTATATCTCAATCTCAAAAGCATCATCCAAAGTAGGTCCAAATCCAAGCTGGAGACTCAAGTATCAAACATGCATGCCCAGACTCTGTCCAGGTCTAAAACAGTGGAAAATGTCTCAAAAACCCCACCAAGGGTGCTCGGGCATAACCGATCTAAAATAGTAGTAAAACATCTCTGATGCTCGTTCTGACCGAGTTTAATACCATCTTAAATTAGTAAGAAAATCCATCTAGCACTACGGCCGTGCCGAGTCTAGCAATAGTAGTAAGAACTGATGATAGAAACCATACTTAAATCTTCTACTCCAAGAAGATCCACAAGTTAAGTCCAAATCATTTTCAAGTCATTTCCGTCAGAAATGGGTTCCCGAGGCCATTGAAAGTTTAGAAAATCAATACTAGTAGGCCCGAAGCCCAATCCATAGTAAAATATGCAAAAATCCCTTTTATATGCATGAAAATGACATGATCAAACACAAATAGCTGCCTAGTAGCTCATAATCAACCTATCGGCCCTGCACAGGCTCTAAACACTCTACAATATATATAGCCAGCCTAATATCATGATAACAATGTCCGGGACTCACGGACACCCCCGAATAGCCCACCATTTATGGTCCAGAGTCAAACAAGGCCACAAAGGACCACAAGGGTGATAAAATCAGACTACGAAGAAAACTACACACAATGGAGGAAAGAAACAAGACGAACGTGGAAAAAGCGGTCAAGGTCTGTGGTGCCAAGCTAGAAATCCCAACCCAAAGATGCCAGTTAGTACAATTTTATCTGATATCTGCGAAGTTTAGAGAGTTTAAACAGTAACCTACCTGTTGTCCGATGATAAGCTGCTGGCACGATGATATCCAAGCTTGAATTGCTCCGAGAAGTTCTGAATGATAATCAAACTATCACAAACATAAATAACACATCAAAATGAGTCTAACGATACCTATATTTCTATTGAAATAGCCGGGCTGAAATTCCGGTCAAGCGGGCCTGTGGGGGCCCACAACCCAAAATCAAAAACAAAAGCGCACAATATGATCGCTTTGACAATGGGAGTACATTCCCGAAAAATCAAGGTTAATGGGCAAGGAATTTGAGTTAAAACAACCCCTAGAAGTTAAGAACCCAAAGAGGGAGTTTAAGGAATAAAATCGGAATTTAATCATGGAGCACTTACCACAACTAGAGAATTATATGAATTGAATGAGTCCACGAAGCATCCAACTTCACATGAGAATAGATTCTACAAACAATTACAAGCTTGAGAAGATGGAAACAATGGTGATTTTTAACAATGGAGAAGACAACATTGGGGAAGGAAGAAGACTCACCAAAATGCCAATGGAGCAAAAATTATCAGGGAATAATGAATTCTCAAAGGTTGAACTTATTAGAGCAAATTTTAGAGAGAGTTTGGGTGTTTTAGTGTAGAGGGAATGAAGAATGAAGGTTGGAAAAACATAAGGAAAAGTTTATATACTGCCCAGAGGTCCTTTATCGCGATCGCGAAGGGACTCTACGCAGTCGTGATGACCATACTGGCTAGACCATTGCGATCGCGAGGACTAGCCACATGGTCACAAAGAACAAGAAAGGGAGGGCCTCATCGCGGTCGCGACAAAAGATATCACGATCGCGAAGAACAAGGGGCCAGGTGCTTCATCGCGGTCGCGAGGAAAGAAGCTCACGATTGCGATTGAGGCCTGATGCCTGCACCTGCAACAACAAAAGTCTACAACACTTCAAGAACTCTACAGGGCACTTCAGACACGATCGGAAATCGATGCACAAAAACTAATAGTGCTAACAGAGTGAAAACGATGTTCTGGACTAAATAAAATCGATGAAATTTCCATATGAGGTCATTTAAGAGAAATGTTGACCCAAGTCAACTCTAACCAACACGCAACCAAACACCCAAAATGAGCCCGTCATACCTGACACCCAAACTAAACACCTATCTAATCCAAACTTAATATTCTGGAGCTGATGGAATCATCGGATTTCGAATCTGGCACTCTGATCATCGAAAGGTAACCAAAGTCACACTTCTAACTCCAAATGGCCTGAAAACAGAGAAAGCAACCCCAAAACCCACACCGGAAGTTCTCAAGCCTCAATGAAGGTCAAAGTAGACCAAACTCAACGCTCCGGAGCTAACAAAACTGTCAAAATTTGATTCTGAGTATGTTAGCTAAGAATGTTGACTAAAGTCAACGATATGCTAAGTTAAAGCTCTAAAACAGGGAAACAGCCAAAATGATCAAACGAATGACTAGGGCACTTAACCACTAGTCCCAGTAAGTCATAAATAACTTGGAGCTGCTATAGGAAAGCTCTAATAGTACAAAGAAAGAGAAAACACAAAAATAACCAGAAGGGTCATTACAACACTTAACATACACAAGAATAACTATTAGTTCAGTTTCAAATTTTTGATGATACAATTTTACAGTTAATTGTTGATGTCCCTTATGACAATCACTTCGAAAATCTCATCACAAAAGGGCCAAATTTTCCCTGAAATATTTGAATATATTGTATGCATTCTAATTATATTTTATATATATCAAAATTATTTTTTGTTTAAAATGATTTTATTAGTCCTATTAAATAAAATTAATTTCTTCTATGTGGTGTGATTAATTTTTAAAAATCTTGTTGATGTTAGTATGCCTAATATTCTATGTGAGTTCACTTTTCATGATAATATATTTGGTTTAAGTACAGTTCTCCTTATTTGTACTTCTCTTACTGTTAGTACATTCATCTTCTTTATCTGCTTCTTTTTTTGCTTTGCTATTAATTTTTTAATTTTTAATTAATATACCACTAGGGTAAGACCTAATGATTAGATTTTATTAATAAAACTCAAATAACAAATGTTAATTATATCATTTTTTAATTTTGAACTTGCTAAAATAAGATAAGTTATGCTCAAAAATAATAAACTACAAAAATCCCATGATTAACAATTTCAAAACTGGACATACAAATCATCTTGAGCTTTCTAGTTCTAACCATAAAATTCTCCTATTAACAACATTCAATAACACTTTTATGTTGATCACAATTTTCATCACCTGATATGTGCAATCTAATCTTTAGAGATGAACATCGACTTTTATCCAAATTGAGTAACATCATCTCTTGTGTTGACAATTTTATAAAAGATTTGTATTCAATGATCTCTAAATTGTCTAAAGCTTAATTTTTCATGTAAGCAACTATGTCATTACCTTTTCTGTAAGCATGAATGATTTCTATGTTACAGTGTTGTATCAAAGTTCTTATATCTTTAACTACTATAATGATATGCTAAGGTGTGTGTTATTTCTTCTTCAAATTGTGCTTCATCGTCCAGGAGTTTGTTTCTTGTATAATCTTTCTCCAAGCATATTGTAATGCAATGATATCCAACTTTTCTGATTGTTATAACTTATGTTTCAATGTTTGAGATTTCATATATCTATTTGTCCTGGGCATACAGTATATCACCTTTATATTCCCGGAAACAGAAATTATAAGAGCTCATTTATGAATTTTGTCTACTTGCTCCATTTGTATTACATCTGATTCATCACACTGAAGGTGGAGTCTAAGTAATCTTCTTATCATGTAACTTTAGTCTGAAGCTCTACAGAAGATTGATCAAAGTTGTTCATGTTGTAGGAACATTTTTGAGCCTCTAATATTTACTTTTAACAAACTGAATGATGTTTGTAGTGACTTGGTACTGCAATTTATTGAATTTCATTGAACCTCCAATTTTCATAATATTATTTCTTATCACAACTCAAATGGCCGTGAGTGGTACCCACACTAACCTCCTCCCGATGTGCGAATCAAGCGCTACCAACCAAATCAAACTTGAACAATTTTTTTTAATAATAAATATATTATTTAAGATATAAAAGTCAAAAATCTCAAATGCTTAAATAAATAAGTGTGAAAGTCTAACTAACATTTCCAAAATTTGAAAGTCATCATACAAAGGACTCTAGCTAATCATGTCTAAGAATATTAAAAAATAACTAATAATGAAATAATGTCTGAAAGATATGCATCTATTACTATGAAGATCCGTGGAAGCCTAAATAGAAATAGCTCACTCTTAAATCGATCTACTGAACAACGCTAGAGGCAAGGCCGCGTGAAGTCTCTGAAATACAGTCTGCACTCAAGAAAAAAGAGCAGGAGTAGCATTAGTAAAAATACTATGTATTGATAGGTATTGATAAAACTTAATAGGAACATGTTCTTTATTATAGCAACAACTTCTTCTTTGAGACTCTTCGTACAAAACTAGGAACACTTGTGGCCTCTATCTTTGGGTGGGATCAAATTCCAAAGATGTCACGACCCGATTTATCGGTCTTGATGGTAGCTACAACCCCCCAGTAGGTGAACCAATCCCCGTAGCCCAAAATGATTAATAATGGGCTATCATCTAACACTTTAGCGGATGAACGATATAAATAAGCGGAAGCAAGGGAAATAAGCTGAAGAAAGTAGATACAGTAATATATATACATGTCACGCCCCGAGGCTACCCCCTAGATGTAACACGGGACCCGAGACCACAAGTGTCCCAAGTTAACCCTTGGTCATAGCATACTCAGTCAAATACAATAACATAGCGGAAGCATACTAAACGGAAATAGGTAACCATAACTAAATAGGAACATGGTCAAATAAATACCAAATCCAAACACGAAGTACAAGACTAGCTCTATCTGAAGCCTCTAAACTGTTATAAAGAGTTGATGGTTAATAACGCTCAAATCGTGCTCTACAAGTAGGAGGTCACGACGATCGCGTAGTCAAAACAAAATTTATAATTCCCAACGAGTGTTAGGGTCGTACGCAAGGGAACAATGTAGTCGCGACTGAGCTAATAAAGAATCTAAGCAACTTTTTGAAGTTCAAATAACAAAAAGGGAAAAGATATCTAAAAAGGTTTTTTTTAACTACACTAAAAGATAAAGAAAAACAAATAAAAGATAGACTGATCAATGGCTTTCCTTGATTTCTTCAAGCAAGGACAACAAGGGGGATATGGGCTTGGAAATTCAAATTCACAAGACTTGCACCCGATTGACACCTAGGTAGTCTTGGTCATAAGTGTGGAATGCTATCTCTCGATCATCAACCACATTTCCGAATGATTTCAGTTAGAACATCAGTGCGATCAACAAGCAACCAATTAACTTGGGGAGGTTATCCTATTTCTAGCTCGGACCCTTAAATGGGAGATTCCGCGATTGGAGCTATGTCTAGCCTCTAATCTAATGGATTGCCAAGTTCCCACTGTTGAATCTTCCCGAATTTAGGGAAATTCTTTCCCGAGCAATAACCCAAATCAGAAAACTAAGTCAATGTTTGCAACCATTGACTATAAATTCAAGCAATGGAGGATTCAATAGACCCAAATAATCAAACAAGAACAAAATCTATATGTGAATTCAATAACCCAGAAAGTATTATCTCTAATACAAACCCAAAATCTCAAGTCAACAATACACCAAATAAATAGCAATTAAGAACAAGAGTTGAAGAATGGAATCTAAAGATTTTACAATACAAAACATCCAAATCTTCACTCCTATGGTGTTGGTTGATGAACCTTGCTCCCAAGCTTGCTCAAAAGTTTTGAAAATAGCCAAAGATATATTTCAAGACGTCTTGGAAGTGTTTTATGTGAATTGGGGTTTCTTCGGATGTGAGATTCCAAAACTGCCCAGCTGCTCCGCTTTCTTTCTTCGCCTACGCGGAAGGTCGGCCGCGTACGCAAAGTGTCTTTGTCTGGTTGACCTTCGCGTACGCGGTCAAGGGGTCGCGTTCGTGGAGCATTGCCTCAGTAGGCCTTCGCGTTCGCGGCTTGGACTCGCGTTCGCGTGCTGACAACTACTTACTTCTTCGAATAGCTTTCTTTTGACTTGTTTTCATCCAAATTCTTCCCAAACACTTCTAAAACACAAAAACCTGCAAAATAGAAGTAATCCATGTCAATTGCTCTATTTTCCCATTTATTCTTAGAAAAAGCATAAGCTTAAAGGCTAAATACGTAGGTAGAATACCGACTTATCAAACCCCCAAACTTGAACTATTGCTTGTCCTCAAGCAACTTAAAAATTCGAACTCAAGAGGCATACAACACAAGTGCAATTGACAATACTACAAGCCAAGGAAAACCCACTTCAGGCACCAAACATGACTTCAGTTGGTACTAATGATTAGTCAATCACATGATAACTTACTCTAAGCATTTCCTTCGATTCAAAACACAAACTCATGATGCAAAGGCACAATAAGAACAAGCAAGTGACAACAACCAATCCTCAAGATGTGACTCAAACCACTAGCTTACCAAACATGCTCATTTGACTCAGTTTTGGAGTTTATCAATGTCACCAACTATCCTAATTCGCATGCCCTCACAAGAACAAAAGTCCCAAAAACACATTATGTACAAAGACAATCACAAGGGACAAATACAAACATTCACCCTCACAAGAAATTTCAAGTGCACACACGTCGAACCATAGGCTTACCCTTCATGTTAGTCGCCACTAATGTAGGGTAGCCAAGCTCGGAATCACCAAGGACTTGCGGGTTACGATGTTGGCTAGGGCTAAGATGAGGATATCATTTGGTTCAAGTGACTACACCTCCCTAATGCTCTTTGTTTTCATTTCAAACACCGCTCACATTTTTCAATTTCAACTTCACCTTACTTCTCCCTCACACAACCCAAGATTTCTCTTTTTTAACTCATGATCATTCACACCTTATATCACCTTCAATTGGTAGCACCAATTTTTGCTTTTCAATTTGCTCGTTAGATTGATCTTTTGGAGCAATTTTCAGTTTTTGAAGTAAGGTGCTACCTTGCACTTGAAGTGCATTTCTTTTCTTCTCCTCTTTTGATTACATGCACCTCCAAACTTAGGCATTTGCCTATGTTATCTTTCGCTTTCCCCCCCAAACTTAGGCTTTTAGCCGACATTTTATTTTAAAGCAATTAGGGAGAATGGGTGCCAAGATGGAGGTTCCAAAAAGGTCAAGGTGTTGACAAGGTGCCAAAGAACGGTCACAAGCTCAAAGGGGTTCACTAGGATTTGATGTCATTGGGAAGTTATTTGGGTGAAGTGGCTATCAAAAAGGGCCTAAGGTCATCTTCCAAGCTCGGTTACACCTAGAATTTTGCCTTGAATCACATTCGGGGCAAGTTCTAGACAACACACATGCACAAGAATTATTCAACTAAACCTCACCATACATGGCATGCGAATCATTCAAGGATGATCAATTTTTAACTTCCTAAAAAAGAACAAAGATGAGCTATTCTACATTATGACCACTAATGAGTCAAGAGTCACAAAAAAATTAAAAGAGTTGTCACAGAATCACTCTTCGCCATGCATTTTTCACAATTTTTTTGGAAGGGTACGCCTATATCACTTAGCATGCAAGACTACTTCATTGGTACCAAACAAGTAAATTTGCAACCAAAACCTCAAAAGATGACGATTTTCCCTTAAGAATGTCGTCACTCAGTCTATCATTGGGCCAATTCATCTATCTAAATCGGTATGGCTACACAAGATGGATCAAAGCACATATCACATTTTCCGGGCACATGCGATTAGCATGTAACAAAGTATGTGTCGCACGTGCAATACACATGCCAAATAGTGGGCCTGTGCAAAGCTCGTGCAGTTCGCACCTCATCACTTGCGGAACAATTATCCCCCAGTAAGTTCCATCTAGTCTAACGGGTACTCAGACTTCCCCTGGACCACAACAACCATATCTCAACTACAAAATAATAAAAGAACTAAAAACTAAACCATCAACTTCTTTCACACAACATCAAAACCCGATAAGGGTGCAAATCCATCAGGTACACCTGACAAGGGCACAAAACATATATAGACAAACAAATAAAATAAGCCCGGCAAGGGCACAATAATATCCAAGAAAACAACCAAACAAGCCCACCGAGGGTACAATAATATCCAAAAGTAAAGCAAGCTAAACTAGAAAGATAGAGCGCAAATCACACGCCACCCCCAACTAAGATAGGGCAGTGCCCTCAGTGCATCAAAGTAAGGAATAAGTTTGAGGGGGCTTCCTGAGGTGCATCAATCTGAACTAGAAGAAGAGGGAAACTCAAATCTCTCCTCATCCTCATCATCATCCTCCTCCTCAGCTCCTCCCGATCCGCAAAAGGACTTCAATCTATCCATCATCTTATTTAAGAACTTGCTCTTCTTCTTCTCGTGCTCGCTCAACTTCTTTTACCGCTTTTCCACTTTTTCTTACCTGCGGCTCATGTGCTCCAAGCGTGCATTCATTGCACTCAAACGCCCATTAATCAATTTCTTCTCATTGGCCACTTTGGCCAAGGATGGGGGGTACTCAGTACCTGCTGGTGTGTCAGTTCCAAGTGAACCAGAAGAGAATCCAGCCAACAACTACTGAACATGTGCGTCCACTCCCTGAATCTAGCTAGAGAGGCGGTGCATGATATAGGGTCCGGACTGTAGAGCTCCCACATGCTGAGATGATACAGATGGAACTGTGGAAGGACCGGCAGGCTCAGTCGAAGACTCTTGAAACTGTCCGAAAGATGGCAAAGCCACATCAATCTTCCTCTTCGTCTACTTTGATTCTGGGGCCCTCTTCAATAATAGGTGGATCATAGTCGCTGGCTTCTTCTCAACATCAGTAGGGTCTTTCAACACTCCAGCATCATAGCATAACTGAGTCACTAATGAAGGAAAGAAAAGGCTTTTAGACCTTCCACTAGCTACCTCAGCCATCTGAGCCACAATATGGACCCTAACATTCACATCTATGCCATTAATGAGGGCTTCCACCATCAATACTCATTCAGGGGTCACATCTCTGTCATGAGTGGATGGCATGATCCTCTCATGGATAATCAAAAGCCAAGTCTTAGCTTCTGCAGTAAACTCATGTGATTCAATATAATGACCCTTCCGATCATTTACACTTATTCGCCTTTCTTGTACCATTAGATCTTACTTGTAGTGGCCCAAGTCATTTATGGATTGTCGGGACCGGTAGTTCGGTGCCCGGGCTGTTTGTTTGGTCTTTATGGCCGTTCCTCATTTTAGAGCTTCAACTTTGGAAATCGTTGACTTCCGTCAACATTCTTGGTAATATCAAAGAATTAAACCAAGGTTCTAGGTCAATGGAATTCCTTACTCGAAAGTTCGAGTTACAGAAATGCCTCGTGTAACACCTCGCCCATTTGGAAGGTTTATAGTAACCCGTGCCTTTGGGGTAAGACTAATAGTGTCTAATATACTAAGAAGGATGTGTTATGAGGTATTGTAATGGCAAAATGGTCGTATGATAAGTTTTTAAGTCAAGCAAGTTGCGAAACAAAAGTCGAAAAAAGTTATTGTAAATTCCTTTAAGGAATTCTCTTCAAATTTGGGTTAAATGTCTTGGGGTGTTTCTCCATATATATAAAGAGTTAGTGGTCCCCCAAAATACCAAATTGAAGGTCTATGAGTTTAGTTTCCAACTCACTAAACCATTCATCCATACGACTTCAGAATAGAGAGATATTCACATTTTTGTAAGCCTGCGCAAGCAGACACATCAAGGTGGGGCCTACGTCCTAAGTCGGTTCAGCTTATAAAAGGTGATTTATCCTTCGTTTTAACCCATATTTTCACCCAAAATTCTTAGAAAATCAGAGGGAGAGTCCATAAATAATCCATGGACTTTGATCCTTTCAATTCGGAAGTTTAACGGAAGTTGCTCTACGTCGCGAGCTCGTCATTTTGGTATAGTTTTCCCTGTCGATTTCATGGCGTATCTTCGTGGGTGTTGATGCAGCAATCCAGCAGGTGTTTTCTGAGTATTTATCAGTATCTATGGAGTTATTTTGGTGGGGTATGGATCCCGTATACTTATCTATTTGTTGGATCAAGATTTTAAACTTCTAGTTATGAAAAGTTGTTGTTGCCGATATCTTGTAGTAGTTTCTTGTTGATTTTTGATCTGTTTGTTGTTCTTGCAAGGAGGCAGGTTGTTAATCTTGGGATATTGAATATTTTTGTCAAGGAAATCTCTCCCCTACGACCCTCCTTCGTTATTATATGTTCTAGTATTGTTTTATGGATTTCTGAGCCACGAAGTGGTATTTTGGATTTGTGGCTTTGGACAGCCCCTTTATCTTGTTATGTTTGGTTATTGTTGTAGTGTTCTGGTTGTGGTAAGGTGCTGTAGGGATTGGGAAATTGTGCGATTCTTTTTGGGATCACATACAATAGTGATTGGATTGGACAAACGTGAAGTGCGCCTTGAAATAGTGCCTCGGGAGCTCGTCGCTCCTTGGAGATGTGGTTAACGTATTGTTGTTGAATTTAGCTGCCATTTGTTATTGTTATTGGCCTCATTTTTACGCTTTGGATTTGGCTGGTCGCGAGTGTGACATAAACACCTTATCAATTGGCTATGGCTCATTCTTGCAGCCTTGTCGATTCTAGCAATTGTTCCATTACCTTGGTTGGTCAGGCTTCATAGAGACGCCTTCGGGGCTTCAGTTGAAAGTATTTGTTTTATGTGATTCAAAGCTTCCTGGAGCTGTTAGAGTCTGTACGATGCCGTTCCCGCAGCTAGTCATCGGATGACAGGTAGGTTATGGTTTTTCCCTATCTAGTCTCTGCGTATATTGGCTATAACTGCATTAATTATGTCACGACCCAATTTCTCGGTCATGATGGCACCTACAACCTCCGGTAGGTAAACCAATCCCCGTAGCCCAGGACAGTTAGTAATGGGCTACTATCTAACAAATAAGGGAACAAGACGATGAGAATAGATAACAAGGATATATATATATATATATGCGGAAACTAAACCAAACCCCAAGACCTGGTATCATAGTATAGAGCCAAAACTACATACATGGAGTGCAAACGATCCAAAACAATATATACAGATGTCTCTGAGTGGTAATAGAGTACATAAAGCAAAAGAAAAACTAAAGCTAAGCTCTGATCGTCAAGAGCTCACCCTCAGTCTGAAGTAGTCCCCAACGGATCTCCAAGCACAACTTACAACTATCTAACGACGATGGCCCATGCTAGGATCTGCACCCAAAGATGCAGGGGGTAGGGTGAGCACCAAATACGAGTCTAGCGTTAATCGTAAAATTGGTGTTTTAAAACATAATTTTACTTTCTTTTACCCAGGAACATTCACAAGTTAAATCAAACCATTTCAAAATCATTTCCATTAAAAACAGGCCCCCGGGGCCATGCAAGGTTTAGAAAATAGTGTCCGTAGGCCCGAAGCCAAAACCATAGTAAAACATGGATAAAAACCTCTTTATATGCATGGAAATGGTATGATCACACACAATAGCTGCCCAACAGCTCACAATCAACCTATCGACCCTGCACAGGCTCACAGCTACTCAGCAAGCATAACCAGCCTAGAAGGATAATTCTATGCCCGGGACTCGCGGACATTCACAAAATCCCACCTTCTATGTTCCAGAGTCAACAAGGCCTCACAAGACCACAAGGGTAAATAAAATATATCGGCAAATACTACAAGCAACGGGGGAACAAAAGTAGGCGGACATGAATAAAGCGGTCAAGGTCTGTGGTACCAACCTAATAAACCAACCCAAGGATGCCCATTAATACAATTTTATCCTATATATGTGGAGTCTAGGGAAAATAAACCGTAACCTACCTGTCGTCCGATGACAAGCTCGAACCTCTCCGAAAAGAAGCTCCGAAATGAAATCAAACTTGAACTCGAGCTTGAATAACTTGACGTAGATAATTGATTTCCTTTCCGAAATTAAACATTAACATCAAAATATAATTTCTTTCCCACAATTTCCCTCACTCGTGGGTGTAAGTATATGCAAAGTTTTATCCTTGCCTACAGTTGATTAGACCCAAAGTCATCTTGTGAATTGATAAAGTAATGTTGACATATGAACACACATGCAGCCACTAATCCTAATATGAAAAGCTCACCACATCATTAACAGGTTGTTGTCAACTCCCTCCACTTCCACGTGGGTGTGGGGTTGACACACCCAAGGATATTTTTGTTCCGTTATATACATACTCGGGTATTGTATAGGTTTGTGGTAAAATAAATATAACTTTTTAAATATACCATAATTCATAGAAAATTATTTAAACAAAACCTACTATATTATAATAATAAATTTTAACATAACTAAATTTACTATCTCCGTTAAAATATTACAATGTATAAAAACCTTATAAAATAAATACATATACAATTATATCATAACAAAATATTTTTCATAAAGCTTTAAAATATTTTTAAAAAGGTAATAATAATGTAAATTTTTACCAAATTCAACTTTCAAATAAAATATTTTCAAATACACGCGATGTTAATAAATTCTCAAACTTAGGCTCGCAATTCACCAACGCACGATTTTGATACACAAGAACTCTCTTGAAATCCTCCCTTATGTTTTCTCACTATTTTAGAACTGAAATGGCATTTTAAAACGTGAAGTTGAGGCTTTAAATCGATTTTGACACGACCCGGTTCGCAACCCGGTTTCTGCCAGACAGTCCGCGGTAAAACAATCATAACTTTTTACTCCAAGATCAGTTGGACGTGAGGTTTTGTGTGTTGGAAACTAGACTCGTAGACCTTCGATTTGGTATTTCGTGGGACTTCTAACTCTTTATATATTGAGAGAAAAGCTCTGAGATATTTTACCCAAAGTTCAGAAAATTTATTAAAGAAACTTACGATAACTTTTGCCGACTTACTTGTCTTCAAAACTTATCATACGACCAACCAAATGGACCCGGCACCGAAATATCGGTACCGAAAAGCCTTAAATGACTTGGGGCCGCTACAAACAAGCTCTAACGGTTCATGGAAAATGTATACGTGGAAATAACCGAAAGGGTCATTACATCATCCACTACTAAAAAGGACTTTCGTCCTCGAAAGTCAAGGTCTAGGGGGTACCTGAAGGCTCAAACAGCTGCAGATACTGGGCTCGCATATCTCTCTCGGTCTCCCAGGTAGCCTCCTTGACTGGACGGTACCTCCACTGAACCTTAACAACCGGGATCTCTCGAGACCTCAATCTCCTGACATCTCTGGCCAAAATAGCTGTCGGCTCCTCAACAAAGGCTAAACCCTTACCTAACTGAACTAAATCCCATTGTAACACATGAGACTCATCTGGGACATACCGACGCAACATCGAAACATGAAATACAGGATGTATAACTGAAAACATCAGAGGCAAGGCTAGCTAATAGGCAACGCTACCAACCTTCTGAAGAATCTCAAACGGCCCAATGTACCTGGGGCTAAGCTTGCCCTGCCTACCAAATCTCATCACGCCCTTCATGGGCGATACACGGAGAAACACCAAGTCACCGACACTAAACTCCAAGGCACGAAGCCTACGATCAACATAACTCTTCTGCCTGCTCTGAGCTGCCCGAAGTCTGTCCTGAATCACTCGGACTCAGTCTAAGGAATCTTGAAGCAAATCTGTGCTCTGTGGCCTAGAACTAAAACCGTAAAACCAACCTACCGGTGATCTGCAATGCCTGCCATACAAAGCCTCAAAAGGTGCCATGCCAATGCTCGAATAGAAGCTGTTATTATAAGCAAACTCTGCCAAGGGAACAAACTAATCCCAAGAACCTCCAAAGTCAAGAATACAGGCCCGAAGCATGTCCTATAGAATATGAATGGTCCTCTCAGACTGGCCATCTGTCTGAGGGTGGAAAGCGGTACTATGATGAACCTCTGTACCCAAATCTCGCTGAATAGCCCTCCAGAACTGAGATGTGAACTGAGTGCCGCGGTCTGAAATAATAGAAGCTGGGATCCCGTGCAACCGAACAATCTCACGAAGGTAGATCTGAGCTAACCTCTCTGCTCCATAAGAAGTCTGAACTGGCAAGAAATGTGCTGACTTAGTCAGCCTATCAACAATCACCCATATGGAATCAAACCCATGAGAAGTACGAGGCAAACCAACAACGAAGTCCATAGTAATCCCTTCCCACTTCCACTCAGGAATGGGAAGTCGCTGCATCAAACCACCAGGTCTCATGTGCTCGAACTTAACCTGCTGACATTTCAAGCCTCGAGATACTAAATCTGCTATATCCTGCTTTATACCACTCCACCAGTAAAGCTGTTTCAAGTCTCTATACATCTTTGCTGTGCCAGGGTGAATGGAGTATCTAGTACAATGTGCCTCATGAAGTATCAACTGAATCAAATCACTAATCCTCGAAACACAAAGGCGACTATCAAACCTCAGAACCCCATCTGAATATAGAGTAGCCTGACTAGTCTCACCCTGTACAACCCGATCCGAAGGTCACACAACTGCTGATCCTCAAACTGACGGCTCTAAATCTGATCAATCAAAGTAGAACGAACCTCGACACTGGCGAGAACTTTGCTAGGATCCTACAAGTCAAGGCTAACCAAACGGTTAGCCAAGGACTGGATGTCCAAGGCCAACGGTCGTTCTGAAACTGAAAGATAAGCTAGGCTACCCATACTCACTGCCTTCCGGCTCAAGGCATCCGCTACCACGTTTGCCTTGCCCGAATGATACAGAATAGTGAAGTCATAGTCCTTCAGTTCCTCGACCCATCTCCTCTGTCTCGAGTTCAACTCTTGCTGACTCGTGATATACTGAAGACTACGGTGATCGGTGAAGATCTCACAGTGAACTCCATATAGGTAATGCCTCCAGATCTTGAGCGCGAAAACTACCTCCGCCAACTCTAAGTCATGAGTGGGGTAGTTGCGCTCGTGAACCTTCAATTGCCTCGACGCATATGCTATTACTCGACCCTGCTGCATCAACACACAACCAAGACCAACCCCAGAAGCATCACAATACACGGAGAAGCTCTGACCCTCAACCGGCAAAGTCAAAACTGGAGCTGAGGTCAATAAGGCCTTAAGCCTCTGGAAGCTATCCTCACACTGATCCAACCACTGAAATAGGACATCCTTCCTAGTCAGCATAGTCAAGGGTGCTGCTATGGAAGAAAATCCCTCAACTAACCGTCTGTAGTAACCTGCTAACCCAATAAAGCTGCGGACCTCAGTAGCAGTAGTAAGTCTAGGCCAATCACAAACTGCATAAATCTTTCCCGGGTCAACCCTAATCCCATCCTTAGACACCACGTGCCCTAGGAATGTAACTGACTCAAGCCAAAACTCACACTTTGAGAACTTGGCATAAAGCCGATGATCTCTCAAAGTCTGGAGTATAACCCTCAAGTGTTGCTCATGCTCATCTCTACTATGCGAGTATACCAAGATGTCGTCTATAAAAACTATCACAAATGAGTCCAAATACGGGCCAAGAACCCTGTGCATCAAGTTCATGAAGGCTGCGGGGGCATTAGTCAACCCAAAAGACATCACCAGGAACTCATAATGGCCATAACGTGTCCTGAATGCTGTCTTAGGGATGTCCTCCGCCCTAATCCTCAACTGATGGTAGCCAGACCTCAAATCAATCTTCTAAAACACGACTGAACCTTGAAGCTGGTCAAACAAATCATCAATCCTCTGCATCGGATACCTATTCTTCACTGTCATTCTATTCAGCTGCCGATAATCAATACCCATGCGCATCGACCCATCCTTCTTCTTCACGAAGAGAACAGGAGCACCCCAAGGTGACACACTAGGTCTAATAAACCCCTTAGCTAACAGATCTTGGAGCTGCTCCTTAAGCTCCCTCAACTCAGCAGGAGCCATACGGTAAGGAGAAATAGAAATAGGCCTAGTGCCCAGCTCCAACTCAATAGCAAAATCAATATCTCTCTCAGGTGGAAGGCCTGGCAGGTCGGTAGGAAACACATCGAGGAAGTCTCTAACCACAGGAACATACTCAGGAGAAGTAGGGTCAGCACTAACATCTCGGACATATGCTAGATAAGCTAAACACCCACGGGAAATCAACTTCTTAGCTCGAAGACAAGAGATGATCCCAGATGGTGCATGGCTAACAGAACCCTGCCACATAACCGGGGATACACCGGGCACATTGATGTGCCGCTAATTTACGGCACTTTCGACTCCTTTTTACTAAGAACAATCGTACGTTTTCAAGCAACCGTTGTTGTTTTTTGATGTTTTTATGTTGTATTTGTAGGAAATGGAAAAAAACACGGAAACGGAAGGAAATACGCGAAAAACAACATTCTGCCTAAGAGTGACGGCCTGAGTGACGGCCCGTCACACATGTGACGGTCCGTCACAGTGACCGTCACACCAAGGCAGCTGAGGCAGCATCACTGGTTAGCAGTGACGGTCCAGGCGACGGTCCATCACTGGCTTGACGGTCCATCAGCCTGGCCGTCAAGTTAAGGCAGATGCGCGACGCGGAATCCGAGCGTTTTTTGGATTGGTTTCCTAGACTCCTATAAATACCCTATGTTAGTTTTATTTTACATATCACCTTTCAATTAGTTTTTACACGTTTTTACAATAGTTTGAGGAGTCTGAGCGAGACTTTGAGCGCAAGCAACACGGTTTCTTGATCTTGCAAGCGTGTTCTTGATTCGTTCTTGAGTTCTTGGTTTCTTGTTCTTGGATTAATTGAGGGTATTTTCATCATATTGTAAGAATCTTCTTTCCTTTATTATGAATTTCTTCTTTTCTTCTTCGAGCATGAGTAACTAAAACTCCCGCAACTAGGGTCGTGGGAGCCATGGCTAAAGTAGCGATATAGATTCCGGGTAGCGACGGGTTTAATTTACATGTAGTCACGTTGTTAATCATACTTTATGTCACGTTTTCTAGTGGTTGCAAACATTAGAACATGCCTAGGTTTAATTTGCTTGAGTAAAGAGATTAAAACCGGAAAACTTGATTAACGACAAGGATTCGAGGCTACCAACTCTCGTCTTAATGATTAATGCCGTAACTGGATTAATCTACTTGATGTTTAGGATTGAAAGCTAAAAAGCACATCTTTTCGTGGTCGAGAGAATAGAAAAAGAAATTTATTTATTTGGTCGAGAGACGTTTAGACGATACCATTGACGCAATCACATCGTGACACGCATATAGAAAGAACCCTGTAACGCCTAGAATCGATTGTTACAACGCCATGGTGAACACGTCCCTAGTTCGTATTTTCTCATATTGATTAAAACTCACACGTTTATTACTTGTTTTGTTTACGATTTGTTCACACAAACCCCCCTATTTACCGGAAACTATTGACCATCAGTCACGTACTTCACTAAAGGCTTAATCTTCACCATATTCTCTGTGGGATTCGACCCCAACCTTGTTGGGTTCTTTACTTGACTACGACCGCTTACGCCTCGTTAATTTGAGGTGTAGTTTGGGCGTTATCAAAAAGTGGCGCCGTTGCCGGGGAATACGGTTTTTGATTAAGTCTAGTGTGTTTATTTGTCTCTTAGTCATAATTTCCTGCTTTACGTTTATTTGTTGTTTTTGTTTTGATAGGGTACAGATTTGTGCATGCCAAGTACCCGAAGCTCGGGTGAATCAACAGTACCTTACGACCCCGAGCTTGCGAGAACATTAAGGCAGAATATGGCCGCACAAAACGAGGCAGCAAGGATCGCTGCAGAACTGCAGGCCCAACAAAATCTGAGTGCTGGTGGTCTGCTGGATGATGTCGCACGGAATGATGAGGATCTCGATCTAGATGGAGCTGGCGCTACGGGCGCCATTGTTCTTCCTCCGCTAGCGCCCGGGGCCAAGTTCAACATTACCAGCACGATGATTCAGCTGTTGAACTTGAGAGGAGTATTCCGGGGTGTAGCTGGGGATGATGCAAATCAGCACTTGATGAATTTCGTGGGCATCTGCAAATCGTTCGAATTGCCAGGAGTGAGTCAGACAGCGATCAGGCTCAGGTTGTTTCCGTTGTCTCTGTCTGATGAGGCAGCATTGTGGTTGACGGAGCTGACCCCCGACTCTATCGCAACGTGGGGAGAGTTGAGAGGAGCTTTCCTAGAAAGGTTCTTTCCTCCCTCTCGGATGATACAGTTGAGGGACGAGATTAGCAACTTCAGGTAGCAACCGCATGAAGCACTGCACGAGACTTGGTTGCGATTCAAGAAGAAGCTGACACAGTGCCCCAACCATCAGCTGAACAACGAATTCTTGATGCAGACATTCTACAGGGCACTAAATTCGGTGACCAAACCGACATTGGATAACGCAGCAGGTGGAGCGTTTATGGGTCGCACTTTTGCCGACGCCATAGCTATTTTGGATAGGCTCACCAAAACCAACAGGGCCTGGCACACACGAGATTCAGAGGTTGCAGCTAGCACCTATACCGTTGGTATGTCAGCAGAACAGCGTAGGAAAGAGGAGAAGCGCGACCAAGACATGGCGCATCTGAAAACACAGTTGGATCTCCTGACAAAGCACTTGTGCTCAGGAGGTATAGAGAAGGTGCAAGCTGTGGGTTCCCAAGGTATGGAGACTGAGGAAGCAAATTACTTGGGGGGTTTCCAGGCCAATGGCCAGGGAAACCAAGGTCGAAATTATCAGCGAGACAACCACTATGAGAAAAGTGGCTACAAAGAGCGCGACCAAGGAAATTGGAGGAACAACACCGATAGAGGTGGGTTGTATATACTACCTGGTAATCGGGACAAAGCTGGCAACGAGGCTGAGACGTCCAAACTTGAGAACATGATGGCGAAGATGCTGCTAAAGGTGGAATCGACTGACTCTGGGGTAAAGGCAATGAGGACTGAGTTATCAACGTTGAGTCAGGTAGTAGAGTCACATTCCACCGCAATCAAGCAATTGGAGCAGCAAGTGGGTCAGATCTCGGCATCTTTAAACCAAAGGAAGACAGGTACCTTGCCGAGTGACACCACTCATCCGAGGAATGATGCAATCTGTATGGCGATCACCACAAGGAGCGGAAAAATATTACCGAAATCACATCCGGAAGTTCAGACTCAAGGTGATGTTGCGGATGATGAAGAGGCGGTAGAGGAGGAAACTCCAAAGCCCACGGAGAAACGCAAGGAAGCTGAAAAGCTCCCAACTATGATGCCTCGACCACCACCTCCGTTCCCACAGCGTCTAAAGAAGAAAGCTGACGATGGTAAGTTCCTGAACTTCATGACCATGATGAAGCAAATTTCAATAAACATACCATTGGTGGAAGCGCTGGAACAAATGCCCGATTATGCCAAGTTCATGAAGGACTTGATTACAAAGAAGAGGTCGGTAAGTTATGAACCGGAAGACAACCTCCACCACTGCAGCGCTATTTCTTCTAGGTCGTTAGTCAAAAAGAAGGAAGATCCAGGTGCGTTTACTGTTCCCTGCACTGTTGGGAAGCTCAACTTCGGGAAAGCCTTGTGTGATCTGGTGCTAGCATCAACTTGATGCCGCTAGCCGTCTATAAACAACTGGGTTTGGGAGCTCCTAAACCAACGTCCATAAGAGTGATGATGGCTGACCGCTCAGTAAAGCGACCTATGGGAATATTGTCTGATGTGCTAGTAAAGATCGGTAAGCTTATTTTCCCAGCTGACTTTGTGATCTTGGATTGCGAAGTGGATTTCGAAGTTCCCATAATCTTGGGATGACCATTGCTAGCCACAGCAAGAGCCTTGGTTGACATGGAGAAAAACGAACTGACCTTCAGGCTGAACAATGAAATGGTCAAGTTCGATGTGTCCAGAGTGATGAAGCAACCAAGTGACATGAGGGTAGTCGCGGTCATCAATGCTATTGAGGAAGTCCCTGCTGATGTGTATCCTGAGGAGAAACATATAGAGGAAGGCGGTGAAAACAAAACTAAGAAATGAAAACACCGCAAGAGAATCTACAAAGAAAGAGCGAAGAAGTTGTCGCGACTAGCGATGGAGCCCAAAGAGGAAGCTGGAACGCCACACTCCATCGAGTTCTCGTGTTTTGGAGACCCTGGCGGTCTCCAACATCATTCCAGATTTTGAGTCCGATCGACTTCACAGGTATTCCTTTCTCTCACAGTTTTTCGCTTTCACATGTATGCATTGGGGACAATGCATGAGCCTAAGTTGAGGGTGTTGGGAAACCTGTGAGTCACCACCGAGGGTTTTTGTTGCCGTGTTTCTTTTCCCTCCGGTGTGCTATCTAGTAGAACCGGCACGTTTAGGTTGTTGTTATTTTAAATTTTTTGTTTTTTTTAGTGTCTATAGCAAAGCATGCGATTTCTTATCAAAGTAGCGCCCCTTTAAAAAAATTTTTTTCTGGTTTTGAGCTTATGTTGAAACGATTGACTGTCTGGATCTTTAGATGTCATTGTGTGAATATGATAGAATGAGTATGCTTAAGCCGAGCGGTTGTTTGATAGTTGGTAGCGATATGGTTTCTTGGTGCTAAGAGTGTGTGAGATTAATTGTTATAAATTCTTACTCTGTGCATGCATCTAGAACTTGCCTGGTCTATTTTGTTAAGTTCGAAGTTTGGTTGCTTAGGAAAGGATCACAGGCCCTTTTTGTGTGCAGTCCACTTAACCTAAAAGACCGTCCAAATATAAATAACCCCTTTGATCCCTGTTTGAGCCATAATTGACCTTGTTCGTTCAATAACCTGTCACCATTCCTGGTTAACTTTGAATCCCTATTTTTGGCCCTGGTCCTTCCTTGGACATCGTGCACCTCAACTCAGGCAATCAACCTAAGTTGAGGGTGGCTACTATAGAGGTAAATGATAAGAAAAAGAGGATAGTGAAGATTGGTTGGGAATAGAATAAAAATTTAGGTGTGTGCCTAAGAAATGAAGAGAAAAATAAAAAGAGATGTAAAAGATCGAAAAAGAAATAACAAGAATTTTCAAAATAAAGAGGCCGCACCTGTAGCTAGAAAGAAGGAAATATAAAGGTGAATAAGGATGGACAAAGTAAGTTATGTGGTAATAAGACGTCGGTAGTTCCAAGGAGGGCTTAGTCACTAACCCCTAAATGTATCCTACCTGCACCTGAAGCCTCATTACAAGCCTAAACAAGTCCTGTAGTGATCCTGAGCAGCTTTCTGAAGAACTGAAATAGAATAGTAAGGCCAAGCCTATGGTATCGCATGTGCATTGTTTGAAGTCGTTTGTGAGTGTGAGCGTCTTACCTAGTCCCAAATCTTGTGTGTGGGATTTCTTTGTGGTGAGGGCACCAAGATGTCTAGATTGTCTATTGATTGTTAGGATAGCTACGCGTGTGTATGCATAATATTCTATCATATCGGAATGACATGTTTGGATCATTGCGAGTTAGCGTTTCATACATTTATGTGCTACGAGGGAGCTTGATTTAAGTGAATAAGTTTTGAATGGCCATGAGTTGCTATAGACACGAGTTTGTTTCTTAGTTGAGTCGTTTTATTGTTTTATGTTATGTTGCTTGAGGACAAGCGAACGTTTTAAGTTGAGGGTGTTGATGTGCCGCTAATTTACGGCACTTTCGACTCCTTTTTACTAAGAACAATCGTACGTTTTCAAGCAACTGTTGTTGTTTTTTGATGTTTTTATGTTGTATTTGTAGGAAATGGAAACAAACACGGAAACGGAAGGAAATACGCGAAAAACAACATTCTGCCTAAGATTGACGGCCTGAGTGACGGCCCGTCAAACATGTGACGGTCCGTCACAGTGACCGTCACACCAAGGCAGCTGAGGCAGCATCACTGGTTAGCAGTGACGGTCCAGGCGACGGTCCGTCACTGGCTTGACGGTCCGTCAGCCTGGCTATCAAGTTATGTAGACGCGCGACGCGGAATTCGAGCGTTTTTTGGATTGGTTTCCTAGACTCCTATAAATACCCTATGTTAGTTTTATTTTACATATCACCTTTCAATTAGTTTTTACACGTTTTTACAATAGTTTGAGGAGTTTGAGCGAGACTTTGAGCGCAAGCAACACGGTTTCTTGATCTTGCAAGCGTGTTCTTGATTCGTTCTTGAGTTCTTGGTTTCTTGTTCTTGGATTAATTGAGGGTATTTTCATCATATTGTAAGAATCTTCTTTCCTTTATTATGAATTTCTTCTTTTCTTCTTCGAGCATGAGTAACTAAAACTCCCGCAACTAGGGTTGTGGGAGCCATGGCTAAAGTAGCGATATAGGTTCCGGGTAGCGACGGGTTCAATTTACATGTAGTCACGTTGTTAATCATCCACTTTAAATGTAACTTTCTAGTGGTTGCAAACATTAGAACATCCTAGGTTTAATTTGGCTTGAGTAGAAGAAGTATTAAACCGACAAACTTGATTAACGACAAGGATTCGAGACTACCAACTCTCGTCTTAATGATTAATGTCGTAACTGGATTAATCTACTTGATGTTTAGGATTGAAAGCTAAAAAAGCACATCTTTTCGAGGTCGAGAGAATAGAAAAGGAAATTTGTTTATTTGGTCGAGAGACGTTTAGACGATACCATTGACGCAATCACATCGTGACACGCATATAGAAAGAACCCTGTAACGCCTAGAATCAATTGTTACAACGCCATGGTGAACACGTCCCTAGTTCGCATTCTCTCATATTGATTAAAACTCACACGTTTATTACTTGTTTGTTTACGATTTGTTCACACAAAACCCCCCTTTTTTACCGGAAACTATTGACCATCAGTCACGTACTTCACTAAAGGCTTAATCTTCAC